>CAEFZX010023775.1:0-51337 GCA_903066825.1 Alfaro cultratus | reverse complement strand
AATTTAGAAATTTATGCCTGTATTAATCATTAACAATTAGATAATATTTAAAAATAATAATTTTTTTAATTTAAAATTTTTTTTTTTCTTTTTTTTTTTATCAAAAAAAATTCCTTTTTTTTTTTTTTTTTGCAAAAATGTACTTTTTTCCTCCCCTATCTGCTATGACACAAATACTCTGTTGAATTGAACAGCTCTTTGGATGTCACCATGGCATCGTCCTCACTTCAACAGTCAGGAGCTCCAAACTAAGTCTGAGGTTGAAACATCCCTTAAAATGTTCCTAACTTTCACACATTTGATGTATAAACTTGAAAAAATGTCAATTTCTGTAATTTCTACTTAATTCAAAACTGCTTCAGCTTTTTTTTTAGAAACATTTTATAAGAAACAAAATGGTCAGACCGTAAAGAAAACAGGAAACTATTCTAGATCATGTTTTTCTATATTTGCACTTTACATTGTATTTATGCATTTCTACATAAATTACTTATTTAGCTGACAAACCGAATTGATAGTTGTGGCAAAGAAGAAAGCAATTTTTTTCCAATAGTACAAACATACTTTATTGTACAATTAATTTATTGGCAAAAAACAATCAGACCACCAAAATAACTTAAAAAAAAATGAGCAACAGTTATTTTTGCTTTCTCTCAGCAAGCACCAAAATTGTTAAGAGGAAGAAAAGGAGAAAAGAAAAAAGTGGTCTGCGATTCCATTTGAATACTAAACAAATTTAAATATCTTATTTCCAGTCGCTTTTTAGGAAAAGAAATTGACAAAAATTTGTTCAGTTGCCATCTGTTTGTACAGTGATTCAATATGTATACAACTTTATTCATGTACATAAAACATCTCATCAAAAGGATGGTAGAATGAATTCCACAGCCTCTCCAGGGCAAATCCAATAACCGTCTGCAATGTCTTTTTCATCACCATAACACCTTTAATAGAAAACAAAACTTTTTTTTTTTTTATCTAATAACTCCTGTAGCTTCAAGTTTTATTTTAAAAAAAAAATTAAATTAAATAATATATCTATATATAAAAGACAGTTTATCCATGTTTTTTTCTTCTTATTTATAAAATAAGTCTCGAGATATATTGCAACCTGGTTTTGATGTGTTCCTTCCCCATACCCAACAAGCCCGACTTTGAGAGAAAAACAAATAGTAAGCGTGTGAATATTGTGTCTTCAGTCCTCTCTGTAAAAAGCTAAACAACCAAATGTTCGGTCTTTCAGATCGATCCCTTGTTTTGGCTCCGTTTTGTGCAGGTTTACCGCGGAAGTTTTTTTTCCTTTTCTTTTTTTGTGTGTCTACAATAACGCGAGTGCGACAGCCCCTACCTCTCCAAAACCTTGTCAACAAATACACTAAAAAAAAAGGCGCATTGGTGCTTGTGACCTACAACAACCCATACTGTACACTTTAGAAAAAAGAAAAAAAGGTTAATACTGTACAGTAGCTTAGGAGCACTTCTGTCTTTTTGTTTCAGACACAGCACATATTCCATGAAGAAGGGGGGGCAGAAAAGGAGAAAAAACATGTCGTTTGCACAGATTTTTTTTGTTTCTTTTAAATATGTACACTTGTTTTTAGACATTTCTTTACAAAGAAAAACAAAAAAAAAAGATCAAAGTCCACAATTTCCTATTTTTACAGTACTAAACAAATCAAACCTTGCTGCTGCAAATGGGAAACAAAAGAGGCAAAATAATTGAAAGGAAAACCGTTAAGGTAGAAGGGTGAAGGCGGAACTTGCTCAATCTTTCATACGTCACATAAAAACAGCGCTGGAAAATATTTACAACCTTATTGAGGAAGAAAAAAAAAAAAGAGAACAAAGAAAAACGGCAATACGCCTTTTATTCCTCCACATTTTGTAGGGGATCGGTGAAGGGGACTGGAGGGATGCATATTCACAAAAAGGCTGAGAAGTGGGTGCAATCCGTCAGGTACACGTGGCCAAAATCTGCCAAAACACGGTAAATGTTTAACAAAAACCTGTAATAGAAACCCCTGATTCTCTCTCACACACCTACAAAATAAAACTCGCGTGCGCGCGCGCACACACACACACACACACACATTTCCTCCCACCTGCTCAAAGTAAATAAATATCTGGAATTTGCTGCAGTCACGTACAAAGCTGTGTTCACTGTTCTGAAGAAGACCGCTGTAACGGAAGATATGTTTGTGTTCCTTTTACGATTCATCGACGGAACGAAAATACAAAATAATCAGACTGGAAAATACAATCATGACAGGGTGCTTCAGAGGAAAACAATATATATATATGTATATTTATAAAAAAGGTACATCACTCACTTTAACTTTTTTATAACCACATTTGAAATCTTAAAAATCTTCTTAGAAAGGCAAAATACTCAGTCCCCGAAAATATTGTCATATTTAAGGAAGAAATATCTCCACCAGAAACTCTACCCTTATGCCTTTTTGTACACAGTTGGCAAAAATATATAGATATATATATATATTAACAGCAATAACTTACCATTGTTTTTAATTTATTCATTTATTGATTTCTAAGATTAAAGTCGCATCTCCCATAGGAAGGAAGCTTTAGTTCGTATTTATACATCACAAAAATGTTTAAATAAAAAATAAAAACTTCTAGAAGCCCCAGCTCGCTGTATGGCAGTTTGTCGTCTGGGGCAACAAGTCAGAGCAAAAAGTGGAGGCGAGGCTACATGAGATTGTGGTTGAGCTCCTGGCTGTTGCTGTTGCCGTTGTTATTGTTTCCCCCCAGCATGTCCGGCTGCGTGCCTTGCCCTCCGTGAATCCCTGCCATCCCGCTCAACTGGGACATGATGGAGTTCTGGTCACTGAACTGACTGGGATCCACAGAGCCCCCTGGTGCCTGCTGCTGGGACAACGTTGGCTGCTGGACCTGCGGCGGTTGGGGCGGAGCCATGCTGGGGTGGTGCTGGGCAAGGTGGCCTGGGTGCGGCGACCCGCTCTGCGTCTGCGGGGAGATGCGGTGAGGCGAGGGCTGCGGCTGGGAGGAAGGCTGCATGCGCGGGGACGGGCTGGAGTGTGGCGGCTGCGACTGCGGTCGGGGGGAGGGCTGAGGGGAGCGGACCTGGCTGCCCAGTGAGCCTGCCGGGCCGAGGCCGCCTTGGCCCGGGATGTGGGGGGACTGGGCCATCTGGGGGCTCATGGGGCTGCTGTGCTGGGCGGGCGAGCCACCCCCAAGGTGTGACGGCTGCAGCAGCCTCTGTTGGAAGTTCTGGTGAACCATGCCTTGGGACAGCTGTGGCACTCCGACTCCACCCTGCTGCTGCCCTGGCCCTGAGGTACCTTGTCCGGACTGCAGGGGGGGCCCAGAACCCCCCCCACTCAGATCAGGTCCTTGGTGACCACCCATGGGGTTCTGCTGCATCTGCACCTGATGCAGCCTCTGCTGCAGCGCAGCAGCTACTTGTGACATGGGGTACCCTTGCTGTCCCCCCTGTGGTCCTTGTTGCTGCTGCTGGACCCCCACACCGCCCCCTGCAGGCTGCGGCTGAGAGGACGGAGGCATCCCTGCCTGTCCTTGTCCAGGTTGCATGAAGCTCTGCTGCACTTGCTGCTGTTGCTGGAACTGCCCATGGTTCGCCATTTGTTGCTGCTGCTGCTGTAGCTGCTGCTGTTGCAGCTGTTGTTGCTGCTGCTGTTGCAGCTGTTGTTGCTGCTGCTGTTGCAGCTGTTGCTGCTGTAGCTGTAGCTGCTGTCTCCTCATTAGCAACTCTCTGAACTGAGGATTCATATTTGCCAGGTTGCCTTGTTGTCCAGCTTGCATTGCTCCCTGTTGCAGAGCAGCCATCTGCTGTTGCAACATGGGACGCTGCTGCTGTTGTTGCTGCAGCTGCTGCAGCTGAGCCATGGTGGGCATGTTGCCTCCCCCGGCTCCACCCTGAGCGATATTCATCCCCATCTGGTTGACGTTAACCTGCTGTTGCCCATCCAAGTTGCCAAGCGGGTTGGCTCCAGGTCCCCCTACATTGGGCAAGCCTCCAGCAGAGCCTGGGAACCTTACACCTCCAGGGCCCCCTGCTGGCGGCCCCCCAGGGCCTCCCTGAGAGCCCTGGTACCGGGCCGTTCTCTGGCGTATGAAGGCGGCCATCAGAGTTGGGTTGGAGCGCAGGATGTTGAGGACTTGTTGCTGCTGCTGGGGTGAGGTTGGGGAGCGGAGGGTACGCAGAAGGTCTTGCACTGCTCCCTGGGGCAAGTTACTCGTTCCCCCTCCTTGCATCAGCCCAGGGGCCCCTGCTGCGCCTTCTGACACACCCAACACCTGCATCAAACCTCTGTTTCCTGCTTGGGTCTGCTGCGGATTCATTGGTGGCTGCTGCTGCTGAGTGATGGCAGCTTGCTGCTGGGGGGGCATAGACCCCATCATAGCTGTCCTTGTTTGTGGGTTCATGGTGGGCCCCCTGGGACCCCCCCACTGCTGGTTTGTTGACTGAAGTGGTTGCTGAATTTGAGAGGTCAGCTGGGATTGTGTGCCAGCTACCATCCCGTGTTGCTGCGATTCCAACATAGTCCTGCCAACCACTCCCTGAGTCTGAGGGGCCATGCCCTGGGCCCCAATGTGGGGCATTACCATCTGTGCTGGGCTGTTCTGGTGGTGGGGGTGTTGGGGGATCATGCCACCCTGCCCCAAGCCACGAATCTGCGCCTGGGCCTGAGCCATCCGACTCTGGGTCTCTGCTAGTCGTTGGATCTTTAGCGCCGTCTCTACTGCGGCTAGAGGAGGCCCCTGCGGCTGGCTCTGTACAGGCATGGACCCCTGCCCCTGGTTGGGCTGCTGCTGCTGGGGTGGGGTGGCTGGACCCAACCCAGGTTTCCCTAGCGACTGATGGATAGACGCCGGCCCTGGTGGTCTGGGGTTGTACGGAGGTAAACCTCCAGGGTGCTGCAGCTGCTGCACGTTGGGCGCCTGCTGCTGCTGATTCACCATCTGCTGCTGAGGAGACATCATCATCCCTTCTGCCTGGAACTGCTGGTGGTGATGCTGAGGTGTTATTGTACCGCCTGGCTGCTGACCCGGAGTGACCATCCCGCCCATCTGAACTCCTGGTGGCTGAGGAAGCGGGGGCATGCTGCCCGGGGTGGGGGTCTGTGGGGTCGGAGGTTGTGTACCAACAGATGTTGGGGTGGCCGGACCGGTTGCGCCGTTGTTGCCACTCGGAGACGGCAGCCCATTACCCCCAGGTGGACCGCCCGAAGGGGCCTGGCCCACCCTCTGCATGCTGGCCATTCTCCGCCGCAGCATCTGGGCTTGCTGCAGCCTGTGCTGTAGCTGCTGCTGCCGCAGCTTGTGCTTGATGTTCAGGCAGAACGGCACTGGACACTTGTTCTCCTGACAGTGCTTGGCGTGGTAGCAGCACAATGCAATGAGCTGCTTGCAGATGGGGCAGCCGCCGTTGGTTTTCCTCTTGCAGCCTTTTGTGTGTTGGACGACCCGTTTCATCTTCTGGCAGGACGGCAGGGAGCAGTTGGCGTTGCGACACTGGCAGGCGTGGACCAGGGACTGGATGCATCGCTGGATGCTGAGGCGGCGCGAGTCTCCCGGGCTCTGAGTGGTGGCAGCGGCCTGGTTGCTGCTCTCATCGTCCAAGCCTAAGCCCAGCTTCTCCATCTTGTGCTCGTGGCCCTTAGTGTTGTAGCAGGTGATGCACAGGTCATAATCCTGTAGCAAACGCCACAAACAGAACAATTAAGATGAAAGTTGCAGAATGGGAAAGTCAGAATTTATCAACATTTTTCATGGAGATATTTAATGAGTTCCCAGACTCGGATATAAAAAGTAAAGAATAGGTGACATTATGGGGTAAGAGATAAAGCCTGGAAACAGAAATCTATGTCCACACTTGTCCGGTATACCTTCCAACTTCAACAGGTCTGACCCTCCACCCTGACACTCACCTCACAGACGGTGCAGTGGAAGCGGGTCTCCACATGGTGCTTGCACTCGTTGCACGTGTAAACAAAGCGGTCCTGGCTTTGGTTGTGCAACTCCACCAGCATGCACATGGAGCTCCACTTGGCCCTCCTCAATGAGCTGAATTCAAGGTGTTTGTCCCGGGCCAGTGTCAAAAACGCATCCCGACCGTCCATCAGGTCGCATGCCATCAGGGGGTCCGGGTCCACGATGGGGGGCAAGGCGTTCGCCATGGGACCCGCGATCAGCCGGATCACAAAGAACACCTGGCAGCAGCAAGAGATGAGGGATGGGTGATTAGCAGTCTTTTAAAAAACAAGACAAACAAAGGAGTTCACTTAAAGCTGCAGTAATTTTTTTTTACAGATTTTTTCTGATTTGTCACCATGTTGTAACATTATAACATGAGACAGGTAATCTGAAAAGATTGAGCTCAATCATAGTCAAATTGGTTGTCAATTTGATCAATTCTCAATCAGATTGACAATTGAGCAATATTGTCAACCAATGCTGCTCAATGTGCTAATAGCAGAAAAAAACCCAAAACTTACCATTCCAGGAAAACCATTTATGCAAATTTATGCAAAGGCTATGCTAACTAGTCTTGGCATTCCTGGCAGGCTATATTGTGGTGAACCAGCTGTAGCGTAGCAGAGACCAAGGGAAAGGGGATTAGCACAAGCATGATTGACAGTGCTATAAGACCCTCCCCCTGTCTCGAATTGGTTGTTTTTCTCATGTATTTCTGCAGTTTACACTGCAAGAGTGCAGAGCTCAAGTTTTTCACAGATTATTTATGTACTTATACTGTCACAACATAATGCTAATTTTGACAAATACGTGAAACAAATTTTTTTTATAGTTGTTTACTGCCATGTTAAGATTATTCAGTAAAGGTGCCGAGAGATATGGGCTGGTGTTCGTGATTGGACGAACACCAGCCCAATCCAGAGTGATTCAAATATTATACTCTGTTTTACCTTTGAGTAACCAGAAAATTTTAAAGATATTTTAATGAAAATGCTGTCTGAAACCTACACACGGTTCAGCTAAAATATTACATTTTATTCTATGTATACACATTTTGGTTTTATTGTGTTTGTGTCGCCAGGTCGTTGTTTCTAAATAAGAATTAATTCTCAATAACTCACCTGGTTAAATAAAGATTAATAACAAACAAATCTTTTGGCCCATATTTGGTATTGAACATGATAGATTAAAAATGTTTGTGTTTTAGAGAGATCAGAGTTAGGGTTAGGGATCCGTTTCCTGTACAGAACAGATGAAGACTGCTTTTTCTATTATGCTACACAGGCAAACAACAACAACAAAAAAAGATGTAAATCCATATTCAATTTATATTTACTTTATAGCAACTTCATTCTAATACAGAGGTGTGATAACATCTCTGTTCCTTATATAAATAAGTGATGACTAATTTGCTTTAGGTCTTGTATGCCACTGGCTGACATAGATGTCAGAATTGGACCACAAACGCCAGACTGGTCTAATATTTAACAGTGATCAGCAGGTTAGATGGGCCGCGCTGCATGTGCCTCCATACCTCTTTGTGTTTCTCCATTGTGGCGTAAAGTTTCTGCGACAGATCGTTGGAAACATTGGGCATCCCTGGTTTCTTCTTATTCGAGCGACTCAAGCTGCTTTTGTTCTTGCTCGTCTTTTTGTTGTTCTTCTTCTTTGCGTTTTTGCTGTCACTTTTTACATCCTGCACAAAGGAGAAAGAAAAAGGAAAAAACCCATGATTGTTTCATCGATGCGTTCTGGAAGCAGTTCATGACTCCTCTTCCCAGAAACACAATCTGAATCAAAGAGCAGAGAGGAGTGACTCAGCCTTACATCAATGCTCTCATTAGAAGTACTGCTCTCCTCCTTCTTCCTCTCCTCCTCCTCCTGCTCCAGCTCCTTGATACTCTCCTCCAACACGTTGGGCCAAAAGTCGCCCTCGAAATAAGGCAGTTCCTTGGCACTGGTTAAACGATCCTCCGTCGCCTGCTTGAAAATATCCTGCCAAGAAACAAAGCAAAGTTAATGTTCTGCAGAACTGATTTTAATCTGACATCCTAAATAAAACATAGAGGAAAAGGAAACATAAAAACTAAAGTAGGTTTTAGTGGTGTGTACCTTGTAGTCATGTACTATGCGCTCTGCTACGGCTTTGTCGAGCATCTTCTTGTACCACTCCTGCAGTCGCTTGGGCTTTGGGATCTTCTGATCCAGAGGATGGCAGTGGAAGATGTAGTCGTCGCCCTCGCTAGGTGGGCAAGCCCAGATGTGACCGGTGGTGTAACTGGGCAAAACAGAAACCCAACACAGGTCACAACCAGTGGCTCATTACTCACTTCAAGATTCCACGCTGTGACACACTTAAAGCTTTAGATTTGAGATCGTTTTAGATATTGGAGAGGAAAAAAAGACGAAAAAGATTCAGTTGAATCAAAATCTATTGATACCGATTTAGAAAATCTGAACTGGATAATCATATTAGGTTAAACTGGTCTTCTTTTGGGGTTTAGAGGCAAAAAGAGAGTTCAAAAAGTCAAGGCTGTTTATTTTTTAATGACTTGGTGTTTATCTGTGCGTTTTATACCAATAAACTCACAAACCTAAACAATCAATGAAACTGAAATTTTGAATTTTTTATCTTCCAGATTGGAAGAAAATGACAAAAAGTGATCAACTTACATTGCATTCTTTAAACTCTGTGTTTGTGTTCAAAGAAAAGGACATCCAAGAACTCGTAAATAAGTTCTACTTTGCGGCACTCACCCTAACTTCTTGACGTACTCCAAGTAGCTGATGAGGACTTCATGGTAAACTGCTGTTCTTAGGCAGCGAGGCCGAAAGAAGTGAACACTGTCCAGGTAGGAGATGTAGACTCGCCTGGAAGGAAACCATGATGAAGACTTGATTCAAACTCATTCACCTGATTTTAAGTCGAGTTAAAATCACAAGAGGTGGAAAAGGTGTGGTAAGGTGGGTTTCTGTACCTCTGGTTGGGCTGAGGGCAGTCTGAGCCGTACTCCTGAACATGCATACCAAAGAAGCAGACGTCTACGCCGTCAATATCCTCAAAGGCAAAAAGAGCTTTGGTCCTGTAAGGGAACGACTCGGACATCTCTCCACTGTCCACAAACCTGAGAGCAGAAACATCAGGAAATCATGACTGTGACACATAAACCAACACATTCTGAGGTAGAAAAGCACCAAAAGGTTAAGAAAAATTGAGCAACATCCATGCTTTTGCATTTAAGGCAACACCTTTTAGTTTAGAAACACTCAAGGAATCTGAAGGTTAACTCCTTCGTTTTAGCAATCGCTGTAAATGACAAACCATGTTTACAAGTCTTTTTGTTGTTGTTTTTTTTTTTTTACCTGGACTTCATTCCTGGTTTGACTTCCACCACTTTGTCAGAGACGTGGACGACCCGGATGAAGACCTCTCCGGCTTCAGGATGGGCCTGGCGCTTCAGGAAGTCGTTCACTCTCGACTCCAGGAAGGTTCCCAGCTTCGTCTGGGGCAACCCTGTAGGACAAACAGCAGAAAACGGTAAAGAGAAGCGCGATCACTTCTAACTATGATCACACTAAAGGACAACTCTCCTCTCATTCATCATGTGAATGTAGACTGTTACTCGTTATGCATCACCAGTAGGCTGGAAGATAAGAATGTAAGAGAAAAACTGCAATCTGGAGTCAATCTATTGTTATTATTGTTACAGCCTATAGGTAACACTCAAGGTCCCAACACATTTTTCATGTCAAAACGTCATGTTTTCCCACTAAGATTTATTGCCTTGGTCCCTTTTAGTCATAATATAAATAAATAAATAAGCTTGCTACAAATTTATGGAGATATTTCTATAATGATCCAGCTTTAAACATGGAATTTGGAAATCTGGAGTGGGAAATGGAAGGACACACAGACAAAAAGAGGGATGAATGAAGCGATGGTGAATGGATAGATGGATTGAAAGATGATTGATAACCATCATCAGGTTGAAAAAGATGAGTTCATAGCGAACAAACGGATGGACAGACAGAAGGACCAATGGGCAAAAGGAAGAATGAATTGATGAGCTACAAGACAAAATGTTGCAAGAATGAAGGGATGGATGATGGACAGATAGATGGACAAAATGATGGATGAATGGACCTTCATACAATTAGATATGGAATCAAGTTTGGAAATATAAATATTTATATTCTTTCAGCTATTCAGACTTTGAAGATACTTAAATTCCAGACTTCTGTAGGATGTAAAGGAACTCTGTACTTAATAATACAGTCAAATTAATTAATAATTAAATGTGCTCAATGCGCTGTTTGATAACTACGACTAATTTGAATACATGTATGTATGATTGAACTGAAATTATTTTTTGTAAAGTCCCACAGGACATCATTTTTTGTGAATTGGTGGTGTATAAATGAACTGAACTGAGTTCACTTCTGCCTCACCATAAATTTGTAGAGTTGGTTCACCATGAATGCATCACAACAGGAGCAACAACATCATTCATTACTCACTTTTGGCAGAATACTTGTTCTCTTTCCTCGTCTTGTTTGTCTTCTTTAAACAGCTGTCACAAACAAAACTATGAAGCACAGAGCAAGCAAAAAAAAAAAAAAAAAAAAAACCAGGTCAGGTAAAAATCAATAAAAGAAGCAATTTGTAAACTAATTAGCTATTCCATACAAAAACTATGTTGCTTACCCTGCTGGCCAGATTGTTTCATTGTGCAAAACGCAGATCTGATGCATCCTGCGTCCGCAGTCCATACATTCAACTAGCCTGGACAGAGAGACAGACATGTTAGGTTCAGGTCGCCATGGCGCTGTGGCGTCTAATGGCTCTGGACTTACAGCTCAGGGTCCAGTGTGTCGTTTTTCTTTTTTTCAAACTGATCCTTATTTATGGACCTGAAATGAGAGCAGTGCGACAGGTTGAAACCTCAGCTATGGAGTCGGAAGTGATTAAGACGCAGCAGAGATGCTCCGGAATGTTAGCAAGAGAAACAGAAATACTCACGTTTGCGGCTGGGTGGGGTCGTCGCCCAGGGAAACGGTCTCTCCCTGGATCTCGTTGAAGCACTTCTCGCAGTAGTGGTACCTGTCAGCAACAAGCCCAAATTTTGGTGAACTACACCATTCCCCCACAGCACAGTCAACCACAGACAGCGCATGGGAGGGGCGGGGGGGCGGCCACCGAACAAGGCGGGGAGGAGGACAGCAGGACGGCGGGGGAGTCGTCGTCAACATAGCCAGGCATGATTTCAACGGGGAGAAGAGACGGGTGAAGGTAGGGATTGGGGGAGGACAAGCCAGTGTTGATGTCACAGTGAGTGGGAGAGAGGACAGGAGAACGAGACGGAACAGGACGAGACGAACACCAAGGACAGCAGAGAGGCGAGGCAAAGCACAGATTAGCAATTTGGACATGAGAGGATGAGCAACAGGTAGCATCGCAGCTAACGAAGCAGGAGCAGAGTTAACAGCAGCTGTATGAGCGGAAGGTGTGGGGGGGGGACATGTAGATTACACAGAACAACAGGGGAAGCACAGGAGAAGGCTCAGCTCTTCATTCAAGCAGCTCATTTTAAAGTCGGTCCTTTTACAGTGAACTGGTTTACTTTGGTTAGCAAAGGTCAGAGGTGAAGGATAAAAATGAGGGTAGAGGCCAAGATGTTCAAATAACAGCTTTAAACTGCATCATTTCCTCTCTCGACAGGCAAATGAACACTTCAAAACTCAGAAATACAATCTTTTAGTGTTCACTGAAAGTACCACCTATTTGCTACCAGATTGTGTTAACAACACTTTTTCTTTAACATTCAAATTCTGCCAATACTGTGAAATCTACCAAGTTTAATAACTTTTTTGGAAATTTCAAAGTATTTACATTTGAATACAAACTCAGATCACTGATTTAGTGATGCTAGCCAAGCTAGCTGCATTAAACTGCGTACTGCAGACTGTTGACATTGTATAAAGTGTAAATAGCAGCAGAAAAATGACATTTTCTCCACTTTGCTGCTTCAAATTGGTAAACAGTAGCTGTGTTTTGGCCTGCTTCAATAAGCAATAAATCAATGAATTGCTCAATAATTTCCATTTGCATGATTTATCATTTTTCTCTCTTTCTACCAAAAATTGGATGATAAAAGTCTTCAGCCTGGTGCTTTGGTCTCAACTAGCCCTTTTTTTGAAGGACTATTTTGTTTACAGACACTTGATCATTCATTTTATTTATTGTGTTGTTTTGTTTATTTATTTTGTATATTTAAAATGCCTTACAGTTCCAGTGTTAAATGTTCATTAAAATTTAAAGTTTATTGATCTTTGACCATGTATTCTTGCATTATTGTGCCGTTACCATCACATTACTTGAAAATGGTCTCAAAACAACAATATTATTGTTTATCCCACAACTCCTAGGACAATTTATTGTCCATAAAAAATTGTTATCATGACAGGTATAATTAGTAACAATTATTCTTTGAGTTTCCAGAAAATCATAAAGAATGTGATCGTAGGACTGACTGTTAAAATGCCAGTGCGTCAAGAATCACAGGGAGGTTAATAGAAATGGAGAACATGAAGTGAAATGTTTAGGAAAACCATAAATCAGATCAACATATACATATAGCACTCATGTAAATACATATAGTTGATTACTAGTAGTAATTTTACCAGTCAAAATACCTAGTTAAAACCTGACCCTGTGTTATTCAATAATCATCTCCTCTACATACCTGTTTTGGTAGCTGAAGTAAACGGCGTCTCTGGGAATGGTGCACAGCTGCTTCCCGTAGCAGCACAGTGTCTGCGGAGAAAACTCCAGCTGATGGACACAAGACAAGAGGACAGGGGACATGTCAATCTGATGGCTCTCTACAACTTGAAGTTTAAAGAATAACATCGTCAGGGATCAAGAAGACACCTTCAACTAAAAATGCTGTCATTTTAAAAAGCATTTAGCAAATGCACTCGGTAATAAGTAAAATGGGAAGAAGACTAGTCCAAACATCAACTTTGAATAGTCTGCCATTAGAGCTAAAACGTCTAATATTAAGTCGTTAAACGTAGATCACTCATCCAGGCTTAACTCATACACACAGTAGGTTTAGGTATTTGTCTGTAAAATCAAAAATAGAACCCCCCAATAAAAAGTGGAACATGATATTGCAGTAGTATGGCCCTGACTAAAATTAGTTATGAACCAACGTCACAGGCAAAGCACACTTCATTTTTGCATTTGAGAGTCGGATGAGGTTTCATTAGCAGAGGAAATGACTTGTCCACACATATTGACAGAAAACAAAAGCTTCTAAAACAATTAGACAAATCAAAGGATATAAAGAAATGGATGAATGGTTAAATTAAACAATGTTTTGTATATGCAAGAACTGGTTGGCGTCACCGAGGTTTGACTGGGTATTTCATTTTATTCTGCTTATTTTCTGCCTTTTTTATTGTTTGCTTGTCCAAACTTTGTCTCCTTTCGCTTTTGTGTGGCCAAAAAGTCTAAACCTTTTGTCACATGGGACAAAATCATCAAGTCAAAAATTTCTGAGCCAAAAAAATTACTTTTTTTTAAAGAACTAAAACCACAAAACAAACATATACAAACTGAGTGTACAACAATTTTAAAGAAACAAGTAAAGAAGACTGTTTTTTGTTGTCTTGTTTTGTTTAAATCACTGTAGATCCAAACCTTAAAAAGGATTTTGCACATTATTGAAAGAAAAGCTTCCAGTTTGAAAATTCTTTTGGGCTTGGACAAAACATAAAAGAATAAATTCAGCTTATTCATCAGCAATAAAAGCAGAATTTGGGTCCCACTTTTTTTTATTTGCAATATCAATCCAGGTATAATCAATTAATAAAAAGAAGGTCTTTGTTCTCTAAAACATTTTTCTAAGTATAAGTCAGTTGACAGGTCTGGCCTTATTAACTATGGAATCAAAGAGAAAGCAAAAATGTGTTTGATAAAAGACAAATACTTTGCAATATTTTCTGCTGAAAGAAGAACTGTGTGCCTACACACCTTCCTGCCGCAGCAGTAGCCCAGGCCCTGCATGACGGGGTCGATCTCCTGCTCGAACACCTCGGCCAGCTTGGAGCAGTACTTGTAGACGCGGGACGTTTTGCGATTGTACAGCCAGGCGTTGTTGAACATCAGCCAGATGTCGTCCACGTACTGCCAGGGGTCCTGGTACTGACCTGCAGCGACACAAACGCCACGAAGACGCAGCGAAACCCCGGCTGGTCAGTTAGTGCATGATCACTGATGGATCCAGAGTTTTAAATGACTCTTTGGTAAGTAGAAGAACTGTACATTAAAATATAAAGCGAGGGGATCGCTTTATCACTTTTTGGTTAAGTAAATGCTGAGTTGTGCATTAGTCATGAACTTTTTTCCACATTCTGTCACATTACAGCCTCAAACTTTAGTGTATTTTATGTGACAGACCAACACAAAGTATCTCATAAAAAAGAAAAACTGCGGTTTTATTTTGTTTTTCTCTAAAATATCAACAAATAAATGTGGCATGAATTAGTTTTCAGTCCACCTGATTTAGCTTTGGACTTTAATTAGGCCATTCTAACACTTGACAATGCTTTGTTCCAAACCATTCCTATGGGAATTAACTGCATGCTCTGGTCACCATCCACCAGTCAGGAGCTCCATTTACTGACCAATATCTGACTACACAAAACTTTATTTAGGGGTACCAGAGCAGAGGGCGGTGAAAGTTGTCAAATATTTTAAAAGCAGAATCAGATTTTCCATCTTACTTCACAGTTCTCCAAGACAACTTGCATCGGTTTATCACTTCAAATCCAAGTAATATACAGATACATATAATTTTGGAAAACACAGACAGAATTTAATAAACAAAATGTTCAGTGGTGGCGAACATGGAAGCTAAGCGTCAAAATGCTGGCAGTCATCACTTCACTGGAGATGGAAGAAATAAAAATGGACAAAAGGTCCTGTTCTTTAGGGAAGTGTGCATGAGCTTTTACTATTTACTGTTTTGTTTTTGTTTTTTTAGCATTCTGATCAGCTCTAAAGTATTTTAATAGGGGATATTCTCTTTTACTTTAAGAACAAGATTCTTAGTTTTGCTCATAATGATCAAAATAGAAAAAAATGAAGGGGAAACTCTTTAACAGCTTGCAAAACCACAGCAGTTTGTTTCATTTTTGATACAGAACAGCAAGAAATGTTGACCTCTACCCATCGATATGTTCCATCTTTTTTTCTATCCACACTGTAATCAAATACTCATTGGGCTAGTAAATATGATTAAATTGGGAAAAAATGGAATTCTGAAAAATTCAAGTGGAAAAAGTGGAATTTGGAAAATAAATATCATGAAGTTTGTGGTTCAAGGTGTAGAAATACTGATAAGGTATGTATTCCAGCAGACAGACACTCACCTGTATCTAACTTTCTCTTGATAGTCGACAGGTCCATCGGGTTCTTCACTATGTCAAAGTAGTCCTGTCCAAATGTTTCAGAGGAAATGTCATTAGACACATGCCTACACAGTCCAGACAGAAACTTTGTTTCCATTACAAGTGTTTGCAAAACTTTGTCGATATTCCACTAATTTCAAAAATACAAAATTTCGCAACCGTCGTGTTTCCATTAAATAAGAAACACAATTAAAATCAATGAATAAATTTGTTCATGTGATAAGTCATTAAGAAACATGACCCTCCCACTACTTATTGTTGTTTTGTCTTGCTCACCAGCAGTGAAATCTGGTTTTTGACTTGTGTTGCGAAAAAAGTCTTTCAATTGTAGCTTTGATGAGGCAAAAAAAACTCATGGTAACAGCAAAATGTTTGACTCTTTTCGAAACTGCTGTTTCTATTAAGAAAATGAATTCTTGTGATTCCAATTAGTGCAGCTGTGTGGTTAATGGGGAAAAAAGATGTGCAACACTGCATATTTAGAATACATACGGGTATGCAGAGCAGCTTTGGGTCCACAGGCATTCTGAACGGGAGGGATTCTGGGTCTTGTCGGTAGAGAGACTCCAGCGTGGGCATGAGGGCCTGACGAAGCTCCTCCGGCTTGAAGACTGTGAAATTATGGAGGGGGTAAAAAAAGTGAACTTTAACTCAACTAGTCTGTGACGTAGTATTTTCAGCTCTGTAAAACAACGCCTTACTCTTCTTCTTCACAGGAGCTTGTGGAGCAGCTGCCTCCGAACTGTCCTCCTCCTTCACCTCCTTCTTCACCTCTGGCTTCTTCTCTTCGCTCTTCATGGCCGCTAACGGCATGGACGTGTCCATGGGGACTCCTTTCCCTCCGTCTCCAGAACATTCCTCCTTCTTAGGTTCTAGTTTGACGTGTTTTTCCTCTGATTTGTGGTTGCTCAGCTTCCCCCCTTTGGAGCAACTGCCCGTGTCGCTCTCCTCCTCCTCCTCCTCCTCGTGCTTCACCTCCGCCTTGGGCTCCATCTTGGTGGCGGAGGCGTCCAGCGACGGCTGCTGGGACGCGGCGTCCAGACTGCCGACGGAGGCCGGCGTCATGGCCTGGCTGTCTGATGGGAACGAGCCCTTCTGGGACAGCTGCAGGGACCATTGCAGACAAACTCCAGTTAATTGGATTAAATTAACAGAAAATATTTACAAAAAGTGGCCTATTTTTTCGCAATCATACCTTCTGTGAGTTGTACAACAAAGTACAACTCACACAAGGTGAGCTGTACTTGATTTATGAGACTATAGTCAAAATATTGGCAGAATAAAGATGGAATTTTACCACAACGTCTTAAAATTATAAGGGGAAAAAAATTGTTTTAATAAGAAAACAGCTTATACAACTACTAAGATCTATTGTGACCATTTGATTATTTCTTCTAAATGAACCTGGTCGTTTGCTCAATCGTTTTAAAGTCTTGTTGCTGCTAATAATTTGATGCTGAAATGAAAATACGTCATCTTTTAGCACATCTGAAAATCCGTTACCAAGCAACAACTTCACAAGTTTATCAACATTCCTCATTTCATTTATTTTGTGTAGGAGTTACTAATAAAATGCTTATAAAATTCTTAAACTGAATTTCCTGATATTACAACTGTATTTCTGTAAAGTCTTAGCCTGGGCCTGATATTCCAATGTCGAGTTAACTTGAATTCAAAGGTCAACTCTACTGCTACTGCTGTGAAACACACTTATAACACAAGATGGCCGCCCTGGGCAAGTTTACGACCGTCATAAACTCTAGGATGATAGATTGTAGGGCTGAAACGATTCCTCGAGTGATTCGAGTACCTCGATTATTAAAATTCCTCGAGGAAAATGTATCTGCCTCAAATCTTCGTTAAGTTATGTTTTATTATTTAATGCACCGTGTTCCGGCCAGATTATTACTTGCATTGCGAAGGACTCTCACTTCCACCTGAGTTGTTGACAAAAGCTAAGTGTTAGCAGCATAACGTCCAATTTTCAAGTTCGACCTGGGAGGATTTTACTGATTTGACTGATGACAATGTCCAGGTTTTTGTAATTTTTCGGAGGACCAATAAGCATCCTTAAAATGACAGGAGCGATGCTTGGAGTACGGCAGCTTTTCTCCTCCCGGAGCTGCTGGTTCAGAGCGAACGGCGGGACGAGCGCTGCAGGTGTATTTATGCAGGTGAGCGGATAGACTGAACAGTGCGGGCGGCTGCACATTAGATGATTAACGTAAGTGTAGATTTATGGATGAACCAGAAAATTTATTTCATATCCCGGTCTCAACAAATGTGTGGCAGAGCTCAACGTGGAGGCTGGTAGCTGGTAGATGTTTCTGTGTGTGACGAAAGAAGGAATCAAATCCCGTCGCTAATATGAACACAAAATAAATGTCTGAGCAAGGTGAGAGTTCATCTGTTAAATTGACTGAAGATGAATACATAAACGAAAAGCTGGAGTATTGAAATTTTTTCATTAGTGTATTTGTGAGCCTGGCTTTTTACTATTAAATTGAATATAACTTCAGATTCTTGTTATCTGAAGTTATGTTAACTTTTCTTCATGTTGACTTAGAAAGTGAGGTGTTATTGTTACAGGTTAATATTCTAAACTACAGAAAAGTTATTGTTAGGGGAGCTCAAATGTGAAAAATTGGACTGATGTTGATCAGCGATGGTAATACTGCTGTTATGTTAGATTTACCAATGTTTTATTTTATCTTTTTTTAATCCGATAACTCGATTAATTGTAAGAATAATCAATACATTACTCGATTATTAAAATATTCGTTTACAACAGCCTTAATAGAATGTCCCAGAAATTACTGAGATAAACGATAATATTGTCATTTTTAGATCAACTGATATAATGACAACGGCAAAATAATGCAAGTTCATCCTCTCAGAGATCAACTACCCTTTGTTGTAATTTTGTACAGAACACTTAACGCTGAAACTGGAAGATATTTTAAATATCCAAAACAAAATATAACAACAAAGAACAATAAATAAAGTGGAAATAAAAACCATACATGACCAAAACCATTAAAAAAATTAATTACGTTTCTGTAAACAAAACTGCCCTTTAAAAAATATTAATCAGAATGGAAAATATGGAGCTATTTTAATTTATCATGCGATTAATTGATTTATTGCTTGACAGACTGAGACTGTACGACAGAAACTAGATTTTATTTCACATTTGTGAAAAAAAAATTCTGATTTTCCAAAAATTTAATCTACAAAAGCCAACAACTCAATGAGTCGAGGAAATCGATTTATGACCCAGCCCTGCTTTATGATTGGACTGATTAGATTTATACTTGAAATAAAAAGAGAAACGTCTTGTAAATAAAACTTAAACTAATAAGACCAAATTATTTCCTTTAGAACAGGAAGAGCTGCAGCTCTAACTAACCGGAGTGCGGGGCAGCTGAGCGGCATGCGGCGTGGAGCTGGGGGCTAGTCCGGGATGAGACGGAGTGGTTGAACCTGAGGGCCCCATGTGTTGCTGCTGGAGGGGCTTGTTGGAGCCAGGCCCCTGGCTGAGCTGATTCTGCTGAAGGGCCAGTGGGGGCCCCGCCAGCTGAGGAGCGTTGGGGGTGTGTGGCTGCGGCGTCTGGGAGCCCGCTAGTCTGGGGGGCGTCTGGTGGGGCGTTGGGGAGCGACTGTGTGCCGGGGAGGGCGAGCTGCCACGCATGGGTCCCAGGTGGGGGATGGAGTTGGCTTGCTGGTTGGAGTTAGATGAGGTTACGGATGGAGATGAGTTGGGACCGCCGCCTCCCACGCTCTGGGGACCCATGGGCCCCACAGTGGGGACCCCACTGGGACCTCCCACTGAACCGGGCTGTGCCAGAGGACTGGCCACGGAGAGAGACGGAGGAGTTCCCATCTGGGCCTACAGGGAGAAGCAGGAGGACAGGGTTCACCAACTCATATTTAAAACTTTTTAAGATGTTTTTTAAGACCATGATAAATGAAAGTGAATCAATGGCGAAGACAAACTTGCCGATAATCTGCACCCACGATGGACGCAAACAAGCTAACTAGCGGTAGCCTCAGTCAGCTCAAGTTTTTGCCAAAAGTTTTTTTTTTCTAAAACATCTTTGGGAGGTGGTGATGTCTTTTTTTTTTAATGAAGAGATTATTGAAAATGTTTGTCATATTCTCAGAATATACTCAGTTAAAGAAAAGCATCTGATTTTAAAACCCTAAGAGACCACGAACATGATAAAAACAAAATCTTAGCTATTGCAGGTTTGCTTGTACAGTGTTTGGTGCTGAGCCACAAGACACACCTGTGAAACTGATTTCACTCACCACCATTCAGATTTCAGATAGAGAATGTGACAAAACCTCTCAATAATGTCAAGACCAAACCTGAGTTCAGAGTAAATAAACATGGCCAACAGGGAAGAATTAAAGGAATGCGAGTCTTCCTACCTGTGCCATCCCGCCCTGGGATCCAGGCTGGGCCAGTCCAGGCTGAGGTGCTCCAACTCCAGGGCCTGACCCAGGAAACTGTCCATGGGACAGATACTGGGTCGGCATTGTGTTGACGTTGGGCTGTCCCACTCTGGGCCCAACCATTCCAAGCTAAATGAATAAATGTGTAAAAAAAAAAAAATTTTTTTTAATTCTCTTTGATTAAAAAGTCATCTCTATGGAAACAGATTTGTCCAAGAAACAATAAATGGCTCTATTAGCTGTCGCTTAAAACAAAACAGAGCAAAGCGCTGACCTGGTTGCCAGATGCTCCCATAGGAAGAGGCGGTGTTGACCTCTGACCCATAGCTGGCATCCCCATCTGATTGAACTGGTTCATACCTGACAAAAACACCCACATAATGTTAGGAACAAAAATTGTTTAGTGGAAAATTGAAATTTTTTGTGCAAATAAATCATATCTGAGCAGATAAAACAATCCTTCGAGGAGGTTCTCTACCTGGGTTTTGCATCCTGTTGATCTGATTGGGTACAGGCGGCCGCACCATGGATGGATCAGAGAGAGGGCCGTCTGCAGAAAGGAGATAGACAGCGACACCCATAAGTGCACAATGGGAAAAAGTAGAACTGCAGAGTTGATTTACTGAGGCGCAGGTTGCAGAAGTTAGAAAAAGGAAAACAGATGTGATGACAAGTTATTTACACTTCAAACCCAAGATTTCTACGCAATGCATCAGAGTAAAAACAGAAATAAAAAGTTAGGGACTGGCAGGAGAATCTACATGTCCACTTACTCTGAGGCAGCCCGGTTGTTGACTGACCCATGCCGGGCCCAGCTGTGCCCTGTTTCTGCAGCCGAGTCCGTCTTTTCTCCTCCAACTCCTTCTGGATCTTATAGATCTTCTCTGCAAGCAGGTGATAGTACTCAGCCTGGAAAAAAAAAAAAAGAAGAAGAAAAAATCAGAATGGCAGAACCACCAATGAAGAAGACTGAAGTCTGCATATTCCATTTATATTTTTTTTTGTGTGTAATTAGTGAGGTTGAGAAGAAAGGAGCTTACTCTGCTGTTGGCCGACTCGTACATGTCTCCCTCTACCTTCCGGGCGTAGGCCACCAGGTTCTCCATCCGACGGTCTTTCAGCGCGGCAGGATCCGGAGTCGGAAAGATGGCCTGGACACTGTGAGCGAACAAGCAGACGGGAAGAAGGAACAGCAGAGTCTGTGACTGACTACCGGAAAGCTGTGGATAGTTGTCATGTGGAAGGAAATTGATGCATGGGTTTCAAAGTTTCACAATTAAAATTCTGAATTTAAAGTGTGGCATACATTTGTATTCAACCCCTAAACTCTAGTATCCCTGAATACAATGTAGCGCAATCTTGCACTGATTTCAGAAGTTATCCAATTAGTGAATAAAACCCACCTGTGAGTAACTCAAACTGCATCAACACGACAAAGGAACACAGACAAGTTAGAAATAAAGTTTAGATTGAAGCTAGAACTGTTCAATCAACATCAACACGACAAAGCATCAACACGACAAAGGAACACAGACAAGTTAGAAATAAAGTTTAGATTGAAGCTAGAACTGTTCAATCAACATCAACACGACAAAGCATCAACACGACAAAGGAACACAGACAAGTTAGAAATAAAGTTTAGATTGAAGCTAGAACTGTTCAATCAATTATCTCAAAATGGAAGGGGGTGGCAGCATCAT
This sequence comes from Alfaro cultratus, assembly GCA_903066825.1. Classification (NCBI taxonomy): domain Eukaryota; kingdom Metazoa; phylum Chordata; class Actinopteri; order Cyprinodontiformes; family Poeciliidae; genus Alfaro; species Alfaro cultratus. The sequence goes on along the minus strand of CAEFZX010023775.1, from coordinate 29,723 downwards.
GAAGATGCTGTTTTTTTTCCCTTCAGTAGAAACGTGCAAGTTGGCTACAGTACTCAAATGGATGGAGCTAAATACTAGGAAAAGTAATTTAAGACACAATGTAATGGTTTAGATTACAGCACAATCATGTGTTTAAATATCCTAGTCAAAGTCCAAACCTGAATTGGACTGAAACTGTGGAAAGGCTTTTAAAAGAAATTTACACTAAAAAGAGCAAAAAATAAATAAATGAAATAAAACTATGGAGTGCAGAGCTGCTGGAGACACTGAAAGGCGAGTCCACAAACTGTTGACTCCAGGAGCTGAATGCAAATAAATGCCACACTTATTAGACTTTTCTTACCAAACAACTCAGAAAAATCAGACGTCATTTCTAATCCTCTCCACAGTGATGTGCCACTTTAATTTGGAGTATTTACATGAAATCCTAATAAAATAAGTTGATGTTTGTGCTTTTAACATGACAAAACTTAGAAAATCTCAAAGGGTTTTCGAAGTGGTGACACAAGTCGAAGTGTGTTGTGTTTTGCTGGTGACGCTTACAGCTTGTGGACCAAGTGGTTCCGGAGGTCCTGTGTGATGTCTTCATGCCAGCCTTTCTTTATCCCTGTGGCGGAGGGAGGGGCTGCTGTGGGCATGGATCCGACTCCTACAGCATCATTCATCAAACTGGAAATAATATATAAAAAAACCCAAAATGGAGTATCATTAAACTGATTTCTTGATATTTTAAGTCAAGCTGCTCATCACACATCGTGGTGTCATTTCTTACCTTTGGTTATTCACATTAAGATGCATCATGGTGTCCTGTAGTAAACTGGCTTGTTGACTCTGAGGGGGGCCGCCCACGCCGCCGTTGACCCCGATCGGATTCACACCTACACAAATAAGAGATCGGCTTTATACAACTCTGATGACGTTTCTTCTTTCTTAACAGAACGCTCTCTTATTGGGTGACTTTTGTCTGCAGTTTTACTCTTAATAATTCAGTTTCATCTAAATTTTCTGGAGGATTTTGGCAATAAGGCATTACCCAGGTCGGGGTGGGCAATATGGACTTCAAGTTTTATCACAATATTTTGCCGTACTATTGCGATAATAAAAGTAACGATATGAAAAATTTATTTCCTCATTTTTAGGTAACTGTTTGGCATTAAGTGTGTTTTCATTGTACATATAATTGCACAATTTGACATTTCGAAAATAAATTTGCTTAATAGAAATGTTTTAAATATTTGTTTTTCATAAAAAGTGTTGGCGTTAGGGTGAGGTGGTGTTTTTGGCTGTATTAAAAGTGGTTTATTTTGTTGAACTGTGACAGAAACACTTTCTTCACGAGTCATGTGATCAACAACCAGATGTTTGTGCAAACCATGAAGAAGACAACAGGAAGTAGTTTGAGGATGATGATGCGGCATGTTTTTTAGTGACATAAAGAAGTGTGATTTGTATCACACATTATTTTCAAATTTACTGATATTTATTGACGTTTTCATTTCAGTGGAGAAAATAGTAAAACTGACAAAAGTGACAGTTTTGGGGGGAGTTTAAACATAATTAATTGGAATTTATTATAACCATACATATAAATTCTTCTGATAAATTTATCACAATAAATTATGAATGATGCGACAATTGCCCAGCCCTGAAACCAGGTAGAGAACAGAATTCTGAATTAATTGGATGTTTTTTGTTAGTTTAGCTTGTTTTGTTTAACTTACTCATTGGGTTCAGAGGCCTCATGCCGGCCTGACCTTGGCTGGCCACGTTGGGTGGACCAGTCTGACCCTGGATCTGGTTTCCCTGGTAGGTGAGACCCAGGGCGGCGTAGGCTCTCTCTATTGAACTGGGGTCAATCTGGCTGGGTGGGTTGATGTTGGGAGTACTGGGCTGACCACCAGGGACCGAACCCAGCGAGCTTCCCAGTCCTGAACCTGCTGCACTCAGCAGAGCTGTGAGGACAGCAAGAATAATATTGGATCAGTGATTATTTATCTCCTCTGCTCAAAAGCATCAACAACAGTGATTTCATTCAACAAATACATTTAAAATGTCTCTGCAAAAGCTTCTAAAAGAGCAGAGTTTACAAGTGAGGTGAAAATGAGGTTGTTGGTTCTAATCCATTACCAAGCAAAGCTGGACAATCTTAGAATTAAAATGGCTACAAGCTACTGGAGTAGTCAAAGCTAATAAAATTATGGGAAAAAAGCAGATGTACAGTATTTGGGAACAAAATAAGAAACAGTGTAGATGTGTTGGTTTGGTCAGATACAGACACTCACACTGCGGGTTCCTCTTGTCCCCAGCGTTCTTCAGTGGCAGACAAACGGGACAGTCGTGGCGCGTGCAGTTCTTCCAGTGGGAGATGATCTGTCTGGAGGACGCACAGTGAGCCACTGCAAAGGGAAAGAGGGGATGGAGGAGACACAGAGCACAAAATGTGAAAATGAAATATGAGCACATGAAGGACGGTAAAATTATCGGTGCACCGATTTCAGTTTTCTGACCAATCATCAACCTTTAAAAAGACCTGAGCTGCTCAGGCTGATTTTGTTTTTTCGTTTTTTTGTTATCATTTTTTTCTCCGAAGAGTTTTTGCGGCACTAGTGGCTCGCATTTTTCCGCGACAGTAGGCTGACAGGAAGGGGGGAAGGAGAGGGGGAAGACATGCGGCAAAGGTCGCCGGGACCGGGACTCGAACCCGCGACGTCCGCGTCGAGGACTAAGGCCTCCAAACGTGGGGCGTGCTAAACTCCTGCGCCACCACAGCACACCCCTGTCTGATTTTGACCAATACTGATATTTTGTCTAAAATTCTCTAAGTTGACAACAAGGCCCTGATTTCAGTAAACCATTATTGTGAAGTCGTAACCTCTCTGTCTGTCAGTCCTCTCCCACAGCAGACAAAAGGGAGCAGTGGCTGATTCTCAGACCTTTGCAGATGTAGATAAGATCAGAAACTCATGTAAATATCAGCCGATCGCCCAATATTAAGAAAATCAGAACCGATTTATTAGCATCCAGCATCTTAGCGCTGTCAATCATTCTCATGTACACGCTACTCACACCATCCCACCTTTCTCTCTGTTACACTAAAGCTGAATTTCAGTAGCAGAGTCTGCCATGAATGCTAAGGCTAGTTAGCATTTCCTGGAATGGCAAGTTGTTTCTCTGCCATTAGCACATTTAGTAGTGCATATACAAAGTTGATTGGCAGCTTTAAGCCCCTCCTCCTGGCTCTGACAGCAATAGTAGTTCAGGGGGTCTCATACCACACTGTCAGGATATAATGTCAGTTTAACCAAATATGTAAAAAATAGTTGGTTTTTATTTTTTTACAAAGTCATATACTGCAGCTATAAGAGCTGAACTTCAGCAGAGTCACACATACTTCCAGAGAAACACAATCATATTAAATCTGTCCGACTCCCACCTTGACAGGACTTGCCGGCCTGGCAGTGGGTCATGTGGTTCAGGACGTTCTTCATGGTGCGACAGTGGGGCAGGTTGCACTGCCGGACCTCTCCGTTGGCCTGCTCCCGGCGCTGGCACTTGTGCGCGTGAAGCAGGAGGACCAGCTGCTGCTGGATCAGCTTGCGCTTCTCGGGGTCCGCAGTGGGTGGCGCTCCAGCCGCAGCGGACGCCGCAGAGGCCTGCGCATTGTATCCTGCTAGGCCCGCCTGCGCGCTGGGGACCATCCCTGGTGCTCCTCCCACCGGTGCGCCTGTTGGACCGCCCACACCCGTCTGCGACTGCTTAGTGGCCCGAAAAGGGAAAACAGCAGAAGAGGGGGCGAGGGGAGTTGTTTGTCATGAAAAGTATTCTGAAGAAGCGGTAAAAACAATAACTGTGATCGATTTGTCATAATTAAATCTGAGTGCATGCCTTACCATGGCACCCATTCCTTGCATTGCCTGGGTCTTCTTGTCCACATTGAACTGGCCCAGGTTGTTGGCCATGGGCCCTTTGTTCTGGAGCTGAGGGCCCAGCCCTGCAGCTCCCAGACCCTGACCTCCTTGATATGGACCTCCAAACGAGCCGCCTGGGTTTCCCATCATGCCCGGCTGCAACAGAACACATCAAAAGAAACAGAGTGAAATTATCTGTCTGTAAACTACAGCTTTTTCATCAATATAAATAATTATTGACTTCAACAAGAACTTATACCATGCTGAAAAGTTACTTGTAAGTCTTATTTCAAGTCTATCAAGATATCTGAACAAGAAACTAGACCAAAAGTACTTTGTAAGATGTGGAGGTTTTGGGATTGTCATTATCACTAAAATTGTACAGACTTACAACTTTAGCTACAGAAGAATCTTGTTATAATATTTTGCAATTAAGTTATCAGAAATAATTCAAACAACTTCCGTTTCATGCTTTACTTTCTTTCTAGTCTTTCTTTTAAAGTCCAGTAAAGCGCGTTGTGTGTAATGACTGCTTTATAAATACGTAGACCTGCTTATCTCTACTCAACCATATAAACTCTATACGATGCAATAGTTGCATATGAACCATTTGAGAAGATTTAGACTTAAATGTCTTCCAGCTGTAATGAGCCCATTATGGGATAAAGGAAAATGATTCCTTGGGTTAAATTTACAAACACTCCTAAGATGCTAAGTACAATTTGTGTCAAACATGCCAGGTCCAACAGCAACTGTCATTTGTGCTTTTAAAGTTTTGTTTTTTTTCTCCCCCCTCCAGGAGGTCTTTCATGGGATCTAGTGTCCCTTATATGAAGGTGAGCTGACAGGAGGGGGGAAAGGAGAGGGGGAAGACATGCGGCAAATATCGTCGGGTCTGGGAATCGAACCCACGACGGCCGCGTCGAGGGCTCAGGGCCTCCAGGTGTGGGTTGCACTATCCCCTACGCCACCACAGCACGCCCGCTTTTAAAGTTTTTAATGCTTGTTTTTTCATTTAGCACAATTTCATTTAATAAAACAATCTGTAAGGTTTTGCATAATTATTCCAAAAAATTGTTTTTAAAATAATGTTTAAAACTTGGTAAATGTATTTTTCTTTGTTTTGATCCATTTACTTAAGGCCACTCATCACCAATCAGAGCTTATCAATGGACAAATACTGAGTGGTGCATTACCAATAATAATAATAATAATAATAATAGTGTATTGTATTGTATTTCATGAACTTTTACTGTGGCTCCTCTTACATATTTTCTTGTAGCACGGTTCACTACGCAGTTGTTCTACTTGATGTTTTAGATCCGTCTCTAACAGTAAATGTACATCAGAGGATTCACGTTCAGACCCATGTGACATTCAAGCAAAGTACTTAAATGATCCAAAAGGCTTCCTCGTAACATCACCTGATTGGATAGCATATTAAATATTGTAAGAATGTTTTCCTAATATTAAGACACATTTTCTATCTGTAGACTGATTAGCTGCCTCTGTAACCAAAGTCCAGGTTCCCCCCCCCCCAACATGAGTGCATGTCTGTTGGCAGGAAATGCAAATTTTGTTGAGGTATGATAAAACATACAATATATAAACTAACTCTTTAAATAAGTTCATGTTTCAGGCTGATCAACTATAAAATTGCCAACAACGTTAGCTAATAATTTAATTAGAACCAAAAAAATTAACTTTATTTTTCCCTTTAACCAAACACAGTAATGTGTTGGTTTCCACATGTAAGATGAGCATCTTCAGCTGGATGTGACTGAACTCCATGTGAACAGGCTCAGGGCGCCTACCTTGTTCATGGCTCCATGCTGTTGGCCCCTCATGGCTCCCGGCCCCGTGGCTCCCTGCTGCTGCAGCGTGTCGGCCAACATGTTGCCGCTGCCAGCCATCCCCTGGTTCCCGAAGCCCATCCTGGGGGAGCCGTTCATCATCTGGCTTCCCATCATGCCCGGCTGCTGCTGGCCATTATTGGCTTTCTGCTGAACGCCCATCATGCCCCTGTTACCCATCATCCCCGGCTGCTGCTGCATCATGTTGGCCTGCTGCTGGGAGAGATGCTGCTGCTGCCCCCCCATCATCTGCTGAGGCCCCTGACCTGAGGATACCTTTATGTTGGCTAGGTGCTGCCCCATCACTGCGGGGCCTCCAGGGCCACCCATGGCTCCCGGATGCCCTTGTTGACTGGATGTGGTTGTACGCAAAAGCTCTGACAGTTGCTTGTGCTTGGCCACTGCGTCTTGGCCTCCGCCAACCCCGCCGGGTTCCCCCCCGGGACCGGGGACAAAGCCCAGCCCCATTCCCCCTGCTGTTCCACCTGCGGGTCCTCTTCCCAAGCTGCTGTTCAGCTGGTTCAGGTCCCCATCGTTGACAAGAACCGGTTCGCTGGGGATGATCAGCTCATCCGGGAGGTCGTGCTCCAAGTCCAACAGCGTCCCGAAATCTGAAAATAGGAAGAACAAAAAAATAAATAAATAGATAAATAAAAGATTAAAAGAGGTGACAGGGTTTCCCCCGGTGTTTTATAAGCCTGGCGGGCCACCAGGCTTTACTTGTGTCCCCACCAGGCTAAGCATTACTTATTTATTAAAGTCGTTTTAAAACGTTTTAATTTTTTAAGGATTTATAACACATAACTATCAAGGGATATTTTCAAATTTCTTGTCAACTTTAAAGATTTTTTAACTCAAAAACACGACGGGCTGCTGGATGAATGACTGCCCTACCACTCAACCACCGGGCTTAGCAAGATTTCTGGGGAAAACTTTAGATGACATTATTAAAACGCAAAAAATTAAAAATCACCACAGTCATGCTAAGATATAATAAATAGTCAAATTTCCAGAAGGATTAAGTGAAAAATGCAGTAAACCATTAAGACAAAATTAATCAGTCATATTCATTCAGGAATAAATACAAATGCAACGACTACTGATGCACCGATTAGGCCTGTCGCAATAAGCAAAAAATAAATTAACCACACAATAAATTAAAACAAGTTTAATAAATTCCATTTATCATATTTCTCTCTTTCTACCAGAAACTGGATGATAAAAGTCTTCAGTCTGGTGCTTCGGTGTCAATCAGCCCTTTTTAGAGAAACTATTTACAGAGACTATAATTCATTTTATTTATTGTTTCTGATTTGTTTATTTATTTTGGATATTTAAAACGTCTTCCAGTTTCCAGTGTTAAATGTACATTAGAATTTAAAGTTTATTGTTATTTGAGAATGTGTTTTTGCAGTATTGTCATTAACATTATTATATTACATAAAAACAATCTCAAACAACAATATTATAGTTTAGTGCAATTACTAGACAATTTATCGTATAGCAGGCCTAGCACCGAAACAAACATTTTGACAGATATTGATATAAATATCACTGTTATCAATATTTACAGATGTTATATATATTTCTCTACCCTTTCAACACTGTAAAAAAATAGAAACACCACTGACATTGTTTCTTTGCTTCATTTAAACACCCTTCATTACTATCAGATGCCCAATGGACAGTATGTACAAACCCACTTTTCCTCAAAACAAAACAAGAATCATAGGAAATGAAAATGCATTTTATTTTCATTACTGTACAGATTTTAAATGAGTTCAAATAGGGAGTGAAAACATATGAAACCTGATGGGTGTCTTTGCAAATCCAGCTCTTTAACTTGTCTTAACACACGTCAAGTTTCTAGAAGCTAAGAATGACGTGCAACACCAATTTCTACACAAAACTGAATTTTGTAATATTTTTTAAGAAGGTAAACTAAAACCAAATAATGTCCAAAGTCATTTTGACAAAGTTTTTTTTTAATTATTTGTCTAAACATCTTTTGGAAAGAAAGATTGTGGTGATTTTTAACCAGCCTTTTGTTGTTGTTTTTTTATTTTAACAAAAATTTATTTTACTTTTGTCAACAACAAAAAAAAACTACTGATGACAATAAATTTGTGTTTTTATTTAAAGAATTTTCCTAATTTTGTTCATGATTTCCGCAGATGTAAAAGGCCATGTAACCATGACAGCACACACCTCACCTTCCAAGAAAGAAATCAAAAATCAAAGTGAAATTTAGATGTACAAACTTTTTTTATTTTTTGCAATTTACATGTTGCATATTTCAGCTATAGACTGCTCACTTCAATGTAGTTATTGCAAAAGTATTCAATCTACACATTTTGTTACGTTTGGTGAGATTTATTTTAAACAACGCATTAGTGCACAATTGTAAGAGAGAAAGAAAATAATAGCTTTGTGGCTTTAAAAAATAAAAATCAGAAAAGTGTGGCATGCATTTGCAGTTGGTTGCTGTTGCAAATGCTAATGTTTTGGGGTTTGGCTCCACCACTTTTTCACATCAGACAGAAACTTTTCACCATTCTTCTTTGCAAAATAGACTCAAGCTGACTTCAAGCATTCCTTCCAAATCTTGCCACAAATTCTCAGTTGTGCTTTGACTGGGCCATTCTAATACAATAATACATTTTAATCCAAATCATTTCGTCACAGCTCCATCTGTAAGATTAGAGTCAGTGTGATAATAGACAGGGAAAAAAATAAATAAATAAAAAAATCCACCCCAGAACAGTTCTCAGTTCAGTGTCTGAACAGCACTTTTTCCAAGTATATATTCTCAACTGATTTTAGGTCTGAACTTTGACTGGGACGTTTTAACTATGTCATGATCTAAATCATTACATCGTAACTCTGGCTGTATCCTAACTGCACTGAATGAACAAATTAGAGTTGTTTCTGCATGTTTGACCAAGCTTGTGAAGATGCTGGTGTGTTTAGTGTGATGTAATGATGCAGAATCGTCAAAAAAATGTGTAATTAAGTACATTTGTGTCTGTGTTTTAAGAAGGAATAAACATTTTAAATCAATTCAGTACTGTTTCTCTAAATCAAATCGGTATCGGTCAATACTAAACCTCAGATATCGGTATTGGTATCGGAGCTAAAAAAAAAAAAAAAGCAGATCAGTGCATCCATTTTTTCCCAGGATTGTCCTGAATTTAGCTAACCGTGTTTTGTGTAAAGGAAACCAGGTGCACTGGATTTTATACAGGGGTAAAGATGGCCACACTCCCCATCTTAATATATGAAATAAAACATAGGTAATGCACTGTTTGCTTTCCATTTCACTGCTATGAGCTACTTTGTTGTTGGTCTCTCATAAAAAGCGTACAGTTGTAAGTTGACTTTTGCAAGGCACTGTACTGCATGCCACTGCCACATACAGCAGGGACAATACATTGCATCCTTGCAACCTTAAGATTTTCTTGAAGACTCTGCAGTTCCTTCACAAAATACCATAAAGAGCTAGAGGAATGTGTGAAGCATTCTGGATGGATAGCATGTCAACCTGATGACAAGTTGGTGACAATCGTACCTGATCTTGTTAGAAAGGGCTGAAGTAAAAAAAAAAAAAATAATAATAATAATAATCACGAGCTGTTTATTATTAACTATCCTTGAATTGGAGCAATGTTTGAAGCATGGCGATCTAGATTTCTCCTAGGCCATTATTCCAGTTCTTCCTACAAACCATCAACCAATTAGTAATAATAATTTTTTAAAAAACTGGATAAAAATGACATTTCTAGCTTAACAACAACTGAAGCCCAAATTTACATCTCATACACCGAGAAGTCCCATTTTAAATACTCTGCTTTCACATTCTAACATTTTCAACGACATCTCATCATAGGTGAGACAGAGAGCAGAGCCTTTAATAATGCCCTGTATAATATATCAGCCTATCCAGACAAGTGCCTATGTGACACATTGATAAAGCTCCCAAAACTTTAGCATAAGTTCCCCTGGGACAGAGCTTTTAATCGACCAAAGCGAAGTAGCCATTAGGCACCACATCGTCAGCTGTGGAGCCTTATAGCGCTTGGAGTTAGCCCCGTGGCTAACGCAGCTTCCTCCGGCTAAAATGGCTGTTAGCACGGGAGCTAACAGGGGAGCCCTTCCTCACGTCCGACACACACACTCTCATAGCAAGCTAACGTTAGCGAGCCGCGACAAAAACAGCCAAATAATGCCGCCTCGCCGCCCTCTTTCAGCCCCAAACGCCGCCGAAAAACATTTACGTAAACCAATATCACGGTAGCGGTGGATAGGTTAAATCAAAACTTACCATTTCCATCGCTGGCGGAGGCGGAAAGTGCCGGAGAGGAGAGTTTGGGCCTCTTGGCTGAAGGCGGGCCAGAGTCCAGAACGTTCTCGGCCATATTTTTTCGAAATAAAAATATGTAAAGTATCCACAATTGCAGACGTTTTCACGCCTTTAGTAGCCCATTCCTTCTCGTTGCCAATATTGCGACTTTTCCCCCTCCGTTTGGGGTACTAAGAGGGGGAAAGTCCCGTGTACAAATTACTCCGCTTTCCCTGGGTTCGCCTCTCGATTTCAGCCTCGGCGCATATCAACCCCCCTCCCCTCCCTCGTCGGATTTTTTGTTCTTTATAAATTTCTGCCAGCGGAGGAGGAGGAGGAGGGGGTCTGTGAAAGTAAAGAGGGGGACACACGCATCTGCTTCCCTCTAGTAAACTTAAAGCGGCTCTTCTGGTGTAAATAAGCCGTCCCCGGGTGTCGCCTCCATGGTTGCATCCGTCATTTCAGCCTCCTTTCCTGCGGAGTCAGGATGAAGATAATGTCGGGCAGAAAGGCTCGCTCGGCTGCGAAGTGACGGTGGTGGTGCTGCTGGTGGCAGCGGGTGAGGATGATGGGATGCAAACCAAATGTAGAAAACTGACAAATGTGCAGCAATAATGGACTAAAAGTATTTGCATTAATATTTTCACCATAGTTGTTACAGGTAAATTAAAAAAAAAAAAAAAAGTCTATTAATGCAGAAACAAACTTGCCTATTCTCGTTTTTAAGTGACCATATGCAAAGAGATTTGAATTATTCCAGTCAACAGTTTTCTTTGACAGAAGCTGACTGGTTTAATGTTTTTTTTTTTTTGTTTGTTTGTTTTTGTTTTGTTGTTGTTGTGGAGGGGCTGAGATATTAGTAGAATCAAGCAAACTTTGTGCCCACAACACCAGAGACGATGTTCCAACTCTACAAATCTGTAGTCCACAGTTTCTTACAAAGTATTCACACCGACTGAACTTCGTCACATTTTTGTTCCAACCAATTTGAATGTTTTTAGGTGGAATTTTATAAAATATCAAAACAAAGTAGCCCATGATCATACTGGGAAGAGAAGTGATACTTTTTTTTTCACAATAAAAACCCCCTCTGAAAACCATTGTCTGCTCATATGATTTCAAGTTTTTAATACAAATTTGCATTTGTATTTACCCCTGGTTAATTCATTGTACAACCACCTTTTACCACAATTACTGTTGAAAGTTGTTTGGGGTGCACACTAAGACTAAACTTTGACTGGGCCATTCTAAAAATGTATATACTTGGATTTAAACTATTCATCTGTCGTAGAAAAGCAAACATACAGCAAAAATCTTAAGTTCTTTGAGACATCTTAATGTTATTTTTCTGTTGTCTGGAATTTGACTCGATATATCTTCTCATCTTCTCATTGATTCTAACTGAGTTAGAATCAATAGTTATGTTGGTCTGTCACATAAATCCCAGTAAAAGTTTGGGATCATAACATGACAAGATGTGAAGGAATTCTATGAGTGTGAATATTTTTGTAAAGCATTTTATGTATAATTTATTTTAAAGATGTATCTTAAAACCTTTCATGCATGGTCCTCAGTAATATTTGTTTTTCTTATTTTATAGGTGCCGTAACTTCCAAAATAAAATTTAACCAACCCATAAGTGATGTCAAGAATTGTCTTGCATTAAAAAAAAAACTCTTAAAGTTGAAATTTCAAAATCTAAATTCAAGCAGCAGTTATTATTCCACATACATACTAGTTACTCTTGATCTCATAGCCTTTATTGCCCCACTCAGCTATATTTTACAACAGGGATATGTTTACAGTATAATGATTCATAACATCAAATAAAACAAGATGTTATGAGAATACTGTCTCACATTTCACCAAAACAGAATGCCAGTGTGTTATGACGATAATAAAATTAAACTTTTGCTGTGTTTGCAAGATAATGTAAAAATAAAAAAAAAAACATACTTAAGAGCACTTATTAAAAATATATTAAATCAAATTGCCACACTTTTCATATTTTTGCCAGTGTAATCAAATTTCAACAATGCTATCTATTCAAAATAAGCAGTGTTTGAGAAACAGTCCATTTCATCCACTAAACAGGTATTTTTTCATGTGTGGGAATGTTTTTTAGAATCTTGTATGTACATACATAGGAAGTAAGATAATTTTACTTTCTATGGGAATATCAGCAACCACATATGGAGATGGCGCTGTAACTTGATGTGATATGGACAAGAGAGCTGCTAAATAAGAACCAGAATGATGTTTTGGCATTGAACATCCTTGTTTGTTCACAATGTCAGACAGGCCCATAGTTTCAAACTTCAAAATTAAAATATTTTATTAACCCCAAAGGGGAATTAAGTGATTTTTTAACTTGCATTAGCCAAGTTTCCTCTAAAAGTTATTGGAGATGGTGATGGCTGTGAAAGGATCTCCTAAAGCAGTCAGTGTCTCAGCGACAGGCTCTGACCGAAGTCACTCTGTTGTCATATAATCTCATAAAGAGAACGCTCAGGGTTGTCCCCAATCTTCTTCATTTTATTAATAATCCTTCTCTGCATAGTCTCAAGAAGGTCGACGGTTGTTGCCAGAACAGAACCATCTATCTTTGTCAGCTTGTTGGGCCTTTTTAAGTCACTGGCTCTGATTCTGCTACCCCAACGGATGATGAGCAGTGGATTTATGGAAGATATGCAGCATTGTGCTCCGAACACTGAAGGAGTAAAGAGTCCTCTAAAAGTACAGTCTGCTCCATACGTTCTTCTACACCGCTTCCCTGTTGCTTCACAAGACACCTTGGTTCGTTAGTCAACAATCAATATTCACGTTACCATATTACCAAGACATATGTCTTTTCAGTCAAGACAACCATCTGTCTTGACTGAACAGATGATTTAGACTGATTGTTGCCAACTGATGGTAAAAGGTAAAAGACACATCAACAGAATCAAACCGGCAACCTACCAATTAGAGGATGTACTCCTACTAACGTCGCCACAATCATCCCACATTGGTATTAGTGGCAGTGGAGAGCATGGCTGACTGATACAGAGTACTCAGACTTCTATTGAGACAGAATATATCTGCAGAATATATGAATATTCTGCCATACTAATATATATGATAGAATATATTAATAAAACTACCCATTAAAGAACTGGTAAAATTTCAAATAAAAATACAAATTCACGTAACACTGTTCAGATTTTTAGTTGCATCCTTTTCTGCCACTTCACATTTATTCACTAAAAAGCTTTCAGTAACAGCAGGTGGCAGTATTGAGACATCTGCCGTTTTTCTCGACCACTAATAACTTCTTCGTTAAGTTTACTTAAATTATCAGAAGTGTTGAAGGGGGGGGGGCGTGCTGTGGTGGCGCTGGAGCTCAGCACGCCCCACGCCTGGAGGCCCCAGTCCCCGACGCGGACGCCGCGGGCTCGACTCCCGGTCCCGGCGACCCTCGCCGCATGTCTTCCCCCCCTCCTGTCAGCCTACTGTCGCGGAAAAATGCGAGCCACTAGCGCCGCAAAAATACTCTTCGGAGAAAAAAAGAAAAGAAAAAAAAGAAGTGTTGAAAGGGGAAAGAATGATATTTATTTATATTGCAGTTTCTTCGGTGTACTAACATGTTTAGAATTATTTAATTAATTATTATTTTCATTTCAGTTTATTTTTTATTTTATTTTGTGTAGATATCAGAAATCTGCTATACACTCCTTTCCGGTTGGTGGCAGTAATGCACCATTAAGTTGTTTACCAACCGCCAATAACGGTCACAAGAAGGAGAAGCTGTCACTACTGTACATATATTGTGCTTCCAAAGATGTCGAACAGCTCATGTGTGAACATGTTACAGTTTTACACATCTTTAAACCAAACGTTTGGACATTACTAGACACAGGAAGTAGTAATTGAAGGTAATATCGAATGACGTGTTGTGTTATTGACGGACAGGTGAGGAAGTGTTCGTACGGTTAGCAGCTAGCTTTGATTTACAGTCTGTCACATTTTGGTTCGATGTGAGTGAAGAGCCTGTAGAAAGCTGTTAAAGCTAAGATGCTTCGTTGTTTTTAGTATTTATTTATGAAAGCTTAGCTTACAGTGTTTAGAAAAGCAATTCCTTAATGCTTTGTCTGTAAAATAACATTTTCGCTGTGATATTACAAGATATATGACCCTTTGCGTTTGAAAATGGATTTTCGTTCATTGGAAACGGCTCACATGTGGACAAACTCAGAAACCCGCCAGTGAACCGAGGCTTGTGCGCGAAGCTCTGAGAAGCTGATGGTCCCATCCTTAAGATGCCCTACCACTGCGTCGCCTACGGATGTGGCAAAACTGTCGAGGATGGGGTCACTTTGTTTAGGTTCCCGAAGGATCCAGGCGAGTTCCGCAAGTGGGAGAAGCAGGTTCAGAGGACCCGCGTAAAGTGGGCGGCCACAAGCTTCTCTCACCTCTGCAGCGAGCACTTTGGCAAAGAGTACTTCGAGGACAAGATGCCTTCAGGGACTCTGAAGCTGAGGCCGGGAGCAGCTCCCACGGTGTTCGTCCGACCGCACTGCGCCTCCTGCGGGGGAGTGGGCTGCAAACGGTGCCTGCCTTCCATCCAGCGCCGCGCCTCCGCAGCAGAAACAACAGAGCGCAAGAATAGTGTAAGTAAGCTGATCAGTTTGTGGGGCTTTCTCGGTGGTTCAACATAAACCTCAGCTCTATTTCTTTACAGGGAGAACCCAAAGGAAAGGAGGATGACGAGAGGAAGATTCGCAAAGAAGAATGTTTGCCAAAAGTACGGGTGATCAGGAGGGAAAAGGCGAGAAGTGATGGACCATGTGAGGAACAGATATTTGAAAAATAATAATTGTGGATGTTTCGCACTAAAACAAAACAAAACTAGGCTCTGATTACATTCTCCACTTCACAGTGATTTGTGAGATGTGTGGAACGACCGGCACTTTCAGCACCTTCTTTTCAAAATCAAAGCGTTTTTGCAGCTTATCCTGTTCACGCTCCTATTCATCCAACTCCAAGAAGTCGTCCATACTGGCACGTCTGCAGGTTAGAATGCAATACATCCTATTGGCATGTGCCATATTTTAGGTAGGTTCTTTTTTTAAAATTCTGTTTTAACGAATTGCCAAACTTCAGAGAACATTTCAAGTTCTTAATGCACACTTTGGTACACACTATGTATTATGCCTTTGCAAATTCCTGCTTTGGACTCAAATCTGAGTGTCTTCCAGCAGGGTTTGAGATTCAGCTTGATACCTTGGTATTGATCCATTCATATCTTTTTGTCAAATTAAGAAGTTGTTCCTGGTGTTTTGTTAGACATGTTTCCGATACAGTCAGATCTAGTGGCCCATCTACACATTAATCAGCTCAAAGGTTTTGATCTGAAAGAGTCATTTGTTAAAATAAAATAAATAAGAAAATTGGTATTTCTTGAGTAATTTTACAGGAAGAGAAATGGTATATTCTCTAATATCAAAGAGTAATACATTTATGAGAAACAGGTTAAATTTTCCACAATTGAAGGAATAAATTTACAATTTGAACATTGAAAAATTAGTAAGGAAACAAAACTCTTAATTTTATCCACCCAGGAAATGTCATCCTGATACAGGAAAATAGCCCGGATGTACTGACACTTTAGAAAATATCCAGATGTGACTCTCCTGAATTTCCCACTAAAATCCTTGGTAGCTTCTGGTATTTTTATTTTTTCCGCAAATATCTGTTTTTATCCTCTCAGAAATTTTCCGAGTTCTTTTTCTTTTCTTTCATGCAAATTTTAAGACTTTACAGCGGTCAAGAGCATTTTAATTTACTAGTGAGAATATAGTAAATTATATTTAGTCATTGAAAATTAACAATTGGTTTCTACTCTTTATTATACAGGAATATTCTTTGTTTTTTCTTTTTCAAATGTGTGAAGTTAATCTAGAAATGTCTGTCGTTTTTTGGCAGAAATCTACTTCTTCGTTCGTACGTTATTATTATTATTATTATTATTATTGTTATTATTATTATTATTTTAATCCACAACGGTCTTTATCTTCCATTGGAAATCCGTCACCAACTTTTCAACACTCCTAGTTTTTGAGTCTTATTGTTACAGTGACCAGTAGGTGGCAGCCCTCGACCACTTTACGGCTTCCAACTCGGGGGGGAAATAAACGAAGAAGAAGAAGAAGAAGAGCGCGCTAGACTTTAAATGCTACTGTTGTTGTTATGAGCCACAGTGTGTTGGGATCAGCTCGCAGCTCGTCCGGTCACTCGCAGAAATGCCCAAAACCTGTTGCGTGGACTCCTGCTTGAGCAGGCGGTCTGACTTCATCTACCATCGGTTTCCTGTCAGCGACCCGGAGCGATTGAGGCAGTGGCTGTTTACGCTGGGCATGGACCCGAACACCCCGGTCCCCGTCGTCAGCAAGATCTTCGTGTGCCAGAAACACTTCCGGCCGGACGATTACCTAGAAACGGACTCCTGCGTGAGACGCCGAGGCCCCATGCTCAAAATCACCGCGGTCCCGACCGAATGCGTCGACGACCTGCTCGGCGTCAAATTCAGGCGCAAGGCGGTGAGTTCCCGCGGTCACCACGGTGACGGGATGCTGGAAAACAGCGACCTCACACTGAGCCTGCGTCGCGCCACCATTTGATGGGGTCGTAGATGTCTGAGGAGAATTCAAATGTTTATATTTGATATCGGAAAATAATTCAAATATCTATCCAGTCCTAGAAAGTTTGGAAAAGTATTCCACTTGTATATCATTCTGCGAGTTTGGAGAACTATGCAAAAATACATTTGACTGGAAAAATGTTTCAATTTTCTGACATCATACTTGGTTTCATCTCGTAAAAGAAGATCAATGTATTAAAAGAACTGAGTTTTTGACAACACCTATTTAAGTTCATATTTATTTTGGATGGACATTAACTTCATGTTGGCAGAAATGCAGCAGTCTGTCTGTTCTAACTTTGAATCTAAGCATAACAAAACATTAAAGAGGGAGAAACAAAGTGTTACTGATTATTTTATTGGAGATGGATGTAAGAATACAACAGAAAAGTGTTGTATCTTGATCGTACGGCCCCCCCACCCTGCCATACATCTAATATGTAATACCACTAAACAATAAATTTTCTTCTTCTGTAGTTTCAGTAGTGAGAGCAGAGAAACTGATCTAACTTTATATATAATGCACTTTCTTCTCTTAAGGGGCGACCACCCTCAAAAAAAGCTACAGTTCTGAACAGAATGAACAAAACCTCCGCTACTGCAGGAGTAGAAGGTAATGGTACACACACACACACACACACACACACACACACACACACACAGACACATACACACCTGGCTATAAGGGGTCAAAACTTGCAATGAAATTCAGTTTTAGTGATACGAATATAACAATTAGAAGCTATTGGTCAGATTACCACAGATATAATGTTACTTTTGATCCTGCGATATGCACTTAGAGATTTATTGTGATATTTTTTGGTACTATTGCTGAGTTGCATGCAAAATTAAGTTGGGGGTCAGGAAGTTTATTTCTCTAGTTCAAAACAGAGCAAGATGGATCACAGCCAGTACCTAATGCGCTACATGAACTGACGCAGACGAGGCATCTTGGAAAAAAATCCACGTATATTTAGGATATGATCCATATTGTCTCGGGAAAATAAAGAGACTTGTCACATAATCTTGAGGATTTCTTTGATCAGGTTGGGTCAACCATTTTGGATTCTTTTGATCCTAAATGGTTGACCCAACCTGAAACTAAATAACTGCATGCTTCCAGGCTTTTGTAAACTTTCATTTGGCTCGTCGTATAACATGAAGTCTGCAGCACCAGATGGTTGGTTAAATCCTCAAGATTATATAACGAGTCTTTTTTTACAGAGTCAATATGAACCGTATTGTAAATATACGCGTATATGCCTCGTCTGTTCCAGCCTGTTCAGGGCATTAGCGCTAGACAGGTTCAAAACAGGATTTCTCCTGTTTTGAACCGGAGAAATCCACTTCCTGACCCCCATCTGAATTTTGCGCGTCATCCGGGTCACGTGTCTGCAAGCCTGCAATAGTGACGAAGATTATGATTAAAAAAACCTATATTTAAGATAACTGTATGGCTGTGACGGCATGGCACAGCATTCATTGTGCCACTGACATAAATATCGTTCTTGAAAAATATTCCCATTTACAACAGGATGAAACTTACTTTAAAAAGTTTGATTCATATCACTAAGCGGCACAAAGTAACTGCAGTTAATTGTATTTTTGAATTTACTTATGTTCAAAGTATTTAAGCTGGCTTTTTGTGGAACAGACAATGGAGAAAATATCAAATTTCCAGTCATACTGTCAGTTTTTTTTTTTTATTTATTTCCGTTCAATAAGTGAAATTGATCACATCAACAATAAATCAAAATTTTTATAAGAACAATATTTCACAATAAATAGTAAGCGATTGCCGACCCGTACTTTCCACAAATTCAACTGCATTTTTGCATTAATAATTGGTGTCAACTCTGCAAAAATAAGAATTCCTCCAGCTTCCGGCCGTTGTAGCAGTTGATTGGCTTATCGTTTTTTGTCCAGCATCTCTCATACTTGATATTTCTCTTGATAACTCAAACATACACGTAGCTTTCTGCTCTGCTCGCTCTGCAGCACATTCAGTGTTTGACTGGGGCTCCTACCTGACGACTGAAGCGGCGCTGGCTGCTCCCGTCTCCAGCTTCGCGCATGTGAGTTTACCTTACCACGTCCTGCAAGTTACACACATTATGTCCTGTGTTGCTTTTAAGAACTGATTGGTTAAATGTAGAGAACGTCTCCAGATTGAAAATACTGCTCAGACTAGGTGTTGCTGCAGCGAAGAGAAAATGACCAGAAATGGATTATGGGTAGCTGTGAGCTCGGGTTGTGTGTGAAGAAGGCGGCTCATGATCTTCCCCTCTGCAGGCTCCACTCAGCTCTGACTGGGATGATGTGGTCGTTGGGATGAAGGTGGAGGTCCTCAACACCAACGCTGTCCTGTCCAATAAAGTCTACTGGATTGCTACTGTTCTTCAGGTTGCAGGTTTGTAAAGGTTTTTTGCTTATTTTCAATTAATGTTCCGTCAAATCACGAGAGATTTACCTGCTAACAAATACTGTATGTTTTTGTCAATTCTAAAATTCAGTGTAGATGATGATGATGAAACTTCATACGCTTATCATCTCTCTATAACCAATATACACTTGTTTGCAAAAAGTATTCACACCCCTTGAACTTTTCCATATTTTGACACATTAAAACCATAAATATATATATTCCAGTGGAACTTGATATGAAAGACCAACACAAAGTGGTGCACAATTGTGGAGTAGTAAGAAAAGTATATGTTATTCAAAACATTGTTTATAACAAACTGAAAAGTGCTCCTCCTCCACTCAGCTCTTTCAGACTAGCCAACAGCAATTAGAAAACACTTGCTGGATCTACTCATCAGTGGAGTGTATTATAGAAAACGCTGGTAAAAATGTGGTGAGAGGGTTAATAGAGGAGTCATACTATGATTAGGTTCAGAAAGAGCAGGAGTTTCTTAAAGAGACAGATGCCCAATTTCAAGTCGTTAAATTACAAAGTCAGATTTCCTTTCATAGTTGATATATCTTGCATTTTTTTTAACAGCTGAAGTAAACATAGTTACTTGATTGTGCTATAAAATGGCACCTGGAAAAACAAAATACTGCCCCTTGCAATTTATTTGTTTTTGTTTTTGGTTGTTTGAATATTTAAAATATCTTCCAGATCCAGTGCAAAGTGTTCTTTTCAAAATTAAAAGTTTATCGGTCTGCATTATTATGTATCAATATCAGTACAGGCTGCTACTTGTAAAATGGTTTCAATGCATCGCCTAGCAAAATTTGTTATTGTGACAGTTCTTCTAGGAAAACCATAGAAATTAGTGGTTGTAGCGAGACGGAATATGAAAACCTTCATCCCGAGCTGCTATGTCATGTTTCGTGCGTTTAACTCCGTCCTCCGCTCGCCTTCTGCAGGCTACAAAGCTCTGCTTCGATACGAAGGCTACGAACACGACAGCAGCCATGACTTCTGGTGCAGCATAGTGTCGGGGGAGCTGAACCCGATCGGGTGGTGCTCCATGACCAGCAAGCTGCTGGTGCCGCCACAAGGTGAGCTCCTGCTTTTTTTCCTTTTTCCAGATTTGAATCTTGGCTAAACATAAAACGACGCACGACAAAAACAAACAAAACAAAAAAAACTCGTCCGGTTTGCAGATGCGAAGAACATCTCCGACTGGAAATTGTATCTGATGAAGAAGCTGGTAGGCTCCACCACTCTGCCCGTCGACTTCTACGTGAAGGTAGACGCTTCGTTGTTTTTGACACGTTTCCTGCTCCTGGAAGATGAAGCTGAAGCCGAACTGTTTGTTTTGGCTTTGTCAGCTGGCGGAGAGCATGAAGCCCTCATTCAGGGTCGGCACACGCGTGGAGGTGGTGGACCCCAAACACGTGAGCCGCACCCGCCTGGCCGTCGTGGACGCCAACGTTGGCGGCCGTCTCCGGCTGGTGTACGCGGACCAGAGCGACGTCCCCGACAACGTGGTCTTCGACTTCTGGTGCCACATGTGGAGTCCTCTTGTCCACCCGCTGGGCTGGTCCAAGACCGTGGGTCACACCATTAAAGCATATGGTGAGTTCAAAAGCAGGAAAAACATGTGATTTTTAAAATGTTTTTCATACGGAGTGTTGAGCTTTTTCTAAAATCGCCATGTGTTTTAAAGTTTTGTTTTCGTTCTTTTTGCATGTTCATGAGGAGCTAAATTTGTATTATTATTATTATTATTGTTATTACTCCATATTAATGAGTTCTTGTCATAATGGATAGCTTAACAGACCATAATGGCAAACCACTGATCTGCTGTGGTGGCTTCTGCTGTGATTGCTATTTCTTCTTTCCACTTTGTTGTGTATTTGGTGTAAAGTTAGAAACAACTCAGTCATGGGAACATTAAAAAAACTGTTAATTTGACTTGTGGATAATGGCTTACAATAGTGAGCTTTTTATTTTTTTATTTTTACTGTCAGTTACTCAGTCTTCTTGTTTATAGGAAGCAACATGGAAGCTTCAAGCAACCCAAAGGGAAACAGTGAAAATATGTTCCAGGGCCTATTTAAAAAGGTAAGCTGTGTCTCTTATGCGGAAATGTTTGACTGTCTTACATTCTGTAAAGAAGCGGCGTCCCAACTTTGGAAAAAATAAATAAAGAAGAAAAACTTGGAGATTCCCACTTTAAAATGTTTGTGTTGCTTTAACTCACCACTAGTTGGCGGTGTTTTCCTGCCTTTGGTTAGTTTTTGTAGTCCCCCCCCTCATAAACTAGCGTGTTCTGAAGGATTACTTGCTTGCTTGAATGATTTCAGCTGTTCTAGTTTCAAATTGTCAGATGTAAAAGAATCTTAGATTCCTGTTTGTATGAATTGAAAATGTTTTCTTGCGACCTGCAGCCCAGGATCGTCTACATGGGGGAGGGATTCTTTGAGGAGGGAATGAAGCTGGAAGCGATTGATCCTCTAAATCTGGGAAACATCTGCGTCGCCACTGTTCACAAGGTAACAAAGCTTTATTAGTTCTGTTTGGGGGAGGCGCTCTCTCCTGATTGGTCGACTCGCCTTCATCAGAATCGATACTTCTGCCTTGTACCTGGTCATCTGCAGGTGCTGCTGGACGGTTACCTCATTGTGGGCATCGACGGGACGGAGCTGAACAACGGCGCCGACTGGTTCTGCTACCACGCCTCCTCCCACGCCATACTGCCCATCAACTTCTGTAAAAGGAACGACATCACCCTCACCGTGCCCCGAGGTGATCATCTGCTGCCTCGTCAGCGCTCCGAACGAGTCGTTCTCCTGCGGATTGTGATTCATCAGCTTGTGTTTTATCAAGAAATGTGATCCATGTCTGTGTCCTGGCAGGTTCTGATCCTCAGACTTTCACCTGGGACAAATATCTGCAGGAAACTAAAGCAACGGCTGCACCAGCGCGACTGTTTAACACTGTGAGTTCTGCTTTGGGAGGCAGGAGTCTGAATTTGGTCCTTGTTATATGACGATTTGAACAGAGACGGACTAAACCACCAAGGATTACATACTACCTTGGAAACTTCAGTTTATTGCAGGTTATACATGTTTCACTGTTTTAAATGGGCCATGTTATGTAAAATAGACTTCTTTTTTTTAACTTTATATTATGTTATGTTATTCCCGCATCAAAAACATACCTGGACTGTTGCCTTGATTCTTTCATACATGTTTGAGAAATCCTTTCATCTCCATGGCAACCATTCATCTGTGCAAAAGTCCTGGTTGGACCTAGCCCCACCTTCTCTGAGCTGCAGTTTCCAAGTTTCCGCCTCACAGAGCAGCCCTCCCCTGTTTGTCCCCCACTCAGTTCCTTCAGACTAGCCAGCAGCAATTAGCAAACACCTGGTGGAACTGTTCATCTGCTGAGCTCATTATGGGAGCTGCTTCTCAGAGCAACTCTGGTATAAACGTTGTGTTGACTTCCTGAAGGCGGAGTTTCAGAAAGAGCAGGAGCTTCTTAAAGAGACAGAGACCCAATTTCAAGGTGCTAAAATACAGTCAGATTTCTTCTGAGTTATGCAACATCTTTATAACAACTGATAACATAGTTACATGATTGTGCTATAAAATAGGCATAGAAAATGCATAATATTGCCTTTTTAACACACCTGATTCAGATAATTACAGTTTGGTGAAAGCCTGTTGAATCAGGACGGCTAAAACATTCAGTTACTAGAGACATATCACATAACGATTCAGAGCTGATACTCCATTAAAATGCTAAGAGGAGGTGAATAAAAATCCTCTGCCCAGTTTCCCGGTCTCCACTGAAGAAAAACATCCCCACAGCCTTATGCTGCCACCACTGTGTTTTACCAGAGGTGCAGCTTAGATTGAATTACAGTTGAATAGTTGTCATCAGTAATGAGCAGAATTATTAGGTTGTTGAATTTGTTTTCTCCATTTATGCTGCAGATCCTGGTAGCTCTGTTTTCTTGTTAGGCCACTTCTGAATCCAGTTTGTTGGGCTGGACTTTATTTCGGGGTGTCAGAGTAACTGGGGGCAGAATAAAAATGTATACAAGTCATCTTTTTTTTTTTTTTTCCCATTTGATAATTTGTCACTTTAAATTCCAATAAGTTTGAGGAAAAGTTTTACTGGTGTAAATACTATAAGCCATCACACCTTGTGGTGTTTCTGGTTGTTTTTCCTCAGGACAACCCAGGTCACGGTTTCTCCCCCAACATGAAGCTGGAGGCCGTGGACCTGATGGAGCCGCGGCTGGTGTGCGTTGCCACTGTGAAGCGATGCGTGGGCCGCCTTCTGCTGATCCACTTCGACGGCTGGGAGGACGAGTTCGACCAGTGGGTAGACCACCAGTCCTCGGACATCTACCCCGTCGGATGGTGCGAGCTGGTGGGCTACCAGCTGCAGCCGCCTCCAGGACTTGGTGAAAACATCTGGAGAGCTTTTTCTCTTTTTTCTTTTTTCTTAAAGTTTTTAGCTTTTATTTTTAACCCCATCTCAGCAGTGTGTTGGATAATGGAATGACAAAGGTTTCTTTTTTGTTTTCCAGCACATTTGACTGAAAACCATTCGGTGCAGTACAAGAAGCCCAAACCCATCGTGCACGGCAGAAAGAGTACGTGAAACGTTTCCCCACTGCACACCAGGGTCACAATAGTTTTGGATTTGTTCATTAGATTCATTAAATTACCCCATCAATAAATCTAATAGTGTGTTTTCTAGTTATTAGTTAAATATTGCTTAGTTTTAGCTTAGTTTATATTAGACTTAGTAGTAGTTTTTTTTGTGCAGAATTCAAAAAGGTCTAAGTATATTATTGTGATCATGTGAGTTACAGAAATATTTAATTTCTGTTTGGGATCAATAAAGTATTTTTGAATTGAATTTATTGTTGGCCATAAATGTAGACCCAGGTTGACTTTTCGACTAACAAAAATCCATAAATCTGCCCCATAGGGTTTTTTTGCTTTCCGTTTTATAAAATATTTAAATTCCCTCGCAAATTACAGATTCATCAGCTTTATGTTCCTTTATTTTATTCTATTCCCTGCTTCAGGAAGGAGGTACGGTAGGAAGCGGATGATCCAGGAACAAGCAAGCGACGCCTCTAACGAGCTGCCAGAAAGTTCTCAGACTAGTCAGCCGGAGATCCCAGCCATCAAAACTGAAGCGGAGGAACAAGAGAGTGAGTGACCGGCTCTCAGATCCGTCACATCTACATTTCAAACAACCGGCTGAATGAGGTTTGTCTCTGCAGTCGTCCCGGTCCAGGTGAAAGTGGAGGAGATGGAGAGTCCTATCGAGAGTCCTCACAAGACTCAGCAGGCCTCACTGAGACCCGTAAAGCAGGAGAAGACGGAGCAGCAGACGGAGTCGATGCAACCCAGCCGAGAGGAGGTCGGATCTACGGAGGAAAACTTCAGAGAAATGACTGTTCAGAGTGAAAACAAAAACACAGATCAAGAAGGCTTGAAGGCCGGGAGTCGAGAAAACGACAGCAGCCGGGATGAGACGTGGGAGAGCAACACTGAGCAGGACCGGGCCGGAGAAACTGAGAATATAGATGTATGAGAGGGAGCGGCTTTAACGGAGAATAAAAACCTCACAAGTTTAGAACAAAATATAGTTTTGACAAATATGTCAATGTCAATCACCGCGTGTAGAGTTTAGGAACTACCTCATTTTACAGACCATGTCAAAAGCATGACGGATAACTTTGGCTGTAATGATAAAGTTCTTTTTTTATTTTCTTCTGTTTACTTTGTCTTTTGCAGATCACTTTTGTCTAAATTTTCTAAATAAACCAGCTGATTTGCTGTCGTCCTTTGTGGAAGTAATACCAGATATGTTTGTGTTTTATGGGTCTGGAGCAAAAGCCGCAAATCCGAGATGGAGTCATTTAGCTTATCCAGACAGAACCAAGCTAAGGTATTGAACATATTAGAGTTTAATGACGATTAGTTAAAATCCTTGTCAGAATATTAATACAGAATTTTATTTTGAAACGAACTGTCTGACATGAGTTGGGGATTTTCAACTTGTGAGAAACTGGATAAAAATGCATGTGGTTTGATTTTTAGCACCAAAGTTCCACCAAAACCTTCTAGATTGACCATATTGCTTATATTGAAAACAGGAAATATGGTACTGTAAAATTGAATAGAATATACTTTGTCTCCAAAGGGAAACGTCTTTGGCAAAGTGCTATACAGTTATAGGAAAAAACAGAACGATCAACAACACAGCAAGTAGATGGTGCAATGTAAGTACTAAAGTAATATGTTGCATCATCTAGAACACTTTATTTTTTTAATGTACAGACAGGCAAAAATGCAGCATCAACACCTGCTAAGTTTCAAATATATTTTCAATTAAATGTGCTTGTTGTTGCAAACCGCCTAAAAGTGTCCCCACATGCGCAGTAGAGAACATAGACATACACACGTCTATGGATGGTAATGGTGGAGCACAGCCTGCAATTTTACGATTAACTTAATCCTCATTATCGGATGTACCACCATGGTTGTTTTTTTTGTTTTGTTTTGGGGTTTTTTATGTGTAATGGGATCTGGATTGTCTGTTCAACTTGTTGAATATTAATTAAACTGCATAAAAATTAAATGCAACAGAATAACCCATGTCGATGTAATTTAAATAGAATACGAGGGAATATTTTTGACGAAGTCAGTTGAAATGTCCGACAACAAAATAGTCTAGCGCGACTTCTGGTTTGCACATGCCCTGAGCCTTCATCTACCATGGCGGCAAATAACACTGACAGGGGCCCTGGGTAACCTCTTGTGCTGCTTTTCCGTGCCAGTGGCCTTGTGTGGAAGACTTTCTCCACCCGGACATGCCTTGAACATGTAGACATCTTTGACCTTTCGACCCTTCACCTCAGGGGGATTAGCGCAAGTGGCTCTCACCTTGAGATTAACCTTCTCAATCCACCTTAATGAAAGAGATGATCAGAAAATGTCCAAGTTCTCCATTAGCAATGCCAAAATGTCTGCTAATGGGATATCTTTAAGTCAAAGAAGCTGCTTACAGGCGTAGCGGCAGTAGCGGGCAGTCGCACATCAGAGGGTTGTCGGCCAGGTTGATGACTTCCAGGGACGCGAGTTGGTGGAAGTCGGGCACCTCTTCCAACTTATTGCCTTCCAGAAACAGACTCCTTAGCCCTGGACCCACACCAACTAGGGAGTTCTCAGACATCTGCGGTTTGAAAAACATCATCAGAAAGCATTTTCATGCACTTGGTTAAGCTCTTTGGGGGAGAAACTCACCTTCTCCAGCCCCATTTTATCCAGATACAATTCCTTCAGAGATCCCTCCAGCGGTTTAAAAGCGCTTGGGCCCACCCAACGGATCAAATTACCGGACAACCTGAGGTCCTGGATGTTCCTTGCCTTGCTCAGTGCCTCGGTGGGCACCTCCTTCAGCTTGTTTCCCCCCAGGCGGAGCTTTTCTAGACCACTGGCCTGATCCAAAGCCCTGGGTGAAATGTTCCCGATGTTGTTTCCAGTGAGGTAAAGAGCTCTGAGACCCAATGCTCCAGTCAGAATACCAGCCTCCAACTTGGTGATGGCATTGTTCTCCAAGTGAAGTGCTAGCAGACTAGGCACCAATTTAAAGGCTCCTTTGGGGAAATCAGCAAAGCGGTTCTTCTCCAGGTGGAGGTAAGTCAGCTGTGGTAGACCTGTGGATTCAGAAGATTAACCAAGCTTGTAATTATTGAGAGAATAAACCATACAGATTTTTTTTCCCTCATAAAAAGCACCTTTAAAGGCTTCAGGACTGAGGGACGTGAGGTCGTTCTCGGACAGGTACAGGTATATCAGTCCCTTCATATCGCTGAAAGCCCCATCCTCCACATCCACAATCTTGCAGCGCTGCAAGTGCAGCGATACCACCTGGGCCACACCGGGGAAACTGTTCCTGGGAATGTAGTGGAAGTTATTGCCTCGCATGTCAAGAAGACGTGTCTCGGGAGAGAAACCTCGAGGCACTTTGGTGTGGCCGCGGTTCTCGCATGAAGAGTGGTGCGTCTCGGCCTGCTGGCAAACAATTTTGGAAGTATTATTGGTAAAGACTCAAGGACCCACACAGACACACACAACTACTAGTTTAATCTATCCATAAGCTGATTTTCTGTTGGTATCATGACAGGTAGGGTAGGTTACCAGTTTATGCAAAACTAAGCGTAAATGCCTCAAACCAGCTGTCCAACAAGGTGGTGGAGGGATGATGCTTTTGACTCATTTTGAAGCCCTCCTGATCTGGGGAACAAACAAGCGTGGAGTTGGCCATGAACTAAATCAAATTGTTGTAGAGTCAAATGTGAAGCCATCTGTCTGATAGTTAGAGGTTGGTCCAAACTTGAGGGATAACCTAAGTTCTACACCTAAATCACATCAATGTAGTTGAAGAGCAAATGAAGTGACTGAAACATAAACAGCTGAAGGTGTTTATCTAGGCCTTTATAATCGACGACACCTCAAAGAAGTCCACAACTAAGTAAGACAAAGGATAGTGGCTTTAAGATATTTCTGCTGAGCTTGGTTCAATGTCCATATTATCTAGTTTTCATAAAAACCCTAGAAATATAAGAATGTGCATTCTTTTTCTGCATAACCTGTACTTGCTCTCTAGTATACTGAATCATAGGAGAGGGCAAGACAAATTTGAAAAAGCAAAAAAAAAGCAAAACTTGAAACCCTTCGTTAATCCATCCAATCCCCTTAAGTAACCCAGTCACCTCACAGACACAGTTGGCAGGACATTTGATCTTGTTTTCTGGCTCTTGGGTGGGTGGTGGAGTTATCCTGGTTGCTTCCTCAAACTCTGCCCTCAGCATGGCTTCCTGGCTCTGGCAGCGCAGCTGTTTAGGGTAGACGGCCTCCAGGCTCTCCCCTGAAAGATGGGCCGGTCCTCCACAAGTCCCCAGCAGCTTCACTTTGCGATAGATTGCCCACTCTCTGCAAGGTGGTAAAAAATAAACAAACAAACATCCCTGTTGTCGATAAAAACTAGCCAGTGTGTTTTGCTGCACCTGAGTGGACGCAAGTAGCAGTTGCAGTTGATGGGGTTCCCAGCCAGGCTGAGACGTGCCAGCTTGGGTGAGCCTTCAGAAAAGGGCTGAAGGACACGCAGCTGGTTATGGCTGATGTCCAGGTGTACAAGGTTGGGAGATTTCGATACAGCGGTGTTGACCAGGTCCTGCAGGGACATGTGGTCCAGGAAGAGGTGTGTCAGCTTTGCCATGGACACTGCATTCTCTCCCAGGTACGTCATGGGGTTATAGCTAAGGTTCAGACGAGTCACCTCTGGCAGTCTGGACACAGTAAGAAAGAGATGTAGAGAAGAAGAGGGAAACATCAGGACTTAAACGTGTCTGTTACTGCAGTAGATCTGGTGTCTGGTATCTCCTTTGGAGAATTGTTAAAGCTCACTCCCCACTGAAACCAGATGTCATCTCTCCGAGCATCCTCACCTTGTCATGGTTTCAGTTGGAAAAAACTGCAGCTCGTTGTGGTCTAGGCTGAGCCGGTTGAGCGTGAACAAGCCAGCAAACGCCTCAGTGTCCAGGTAATTCAGAGAATTGTGACTGAGACGAAGCCACTTGATGTTCTGCAAGCCCTTGAAGAATGAACATTTGCCTGTATCAATGATAATGACTACCATAGGCGCTGGTGCCATTTTCTGATTGGTGTGTGCGCAGTTTTCCCTTTCGGGGAATTTCTGTGATTGTATACCTGGAAGGCCAGGTTGGGCATGTAGACCAGCTGGTTGTGGGTGATAGAGAGAAGGTTGAGGAAGCCCAGCTGAGAGAATGCTCCAGGCTGGATCTCTTCCACACGGTTATAGTCAATGAACAGCTGCTTCAGCGAGGAAAGGCCATCAAAAGACTCCTGGACTCGAAAGACATAAACCATAGTTTTACCCACTTTGCCATAAAAACATAAGTATTATTTTGAATCTGATCTGACTATTGATCAACTGCATTCATTTGAAGTGAACTGGATTTTTTTAAAATCTAAATTGGACTTGTCTAATCAATGGCATTTGTTGAAGAATGGTGGTGAATTTATGGCATGAAGAACGGAGAAATGGGACAGCATAGGTTATAGCTGCATCTGTGACTTTCTGATCACCTGGTAGAGGATCTCTATGTTGTTGTTGGCCAGGTTAAGGAAGACCAGGCGGCCAAGGCCACGGAAAGCCCCCTCCTTAACTCTGCGGATGTTACACCTCGGCAGAGAAAGGTGGGTCAGATAGGGAGTGTGTTTAAAAGCTCCTGAGGGAAGTTCTTGGATGTCACTGCCTCGGAGATCCAGCTTCACGGTTATCTAGAACAAAACACATCGCAGCTGTAGCCTTATAGTTCAGTGACAAACTGTATGTGTAGAAATCCTAATGAGTGTGTGTGTGTGTGTGTGTGTGTGTGTGTGTGTGTGTGTGTGTGTGTGTGTGTGTGTGTGTGTGTGTGTGTGTG
>CAEFZX010023774.1:0-43744 GCA_903066825.1 Alfaro cultratus | reverse complement strand
GAGCGGTTTTGTCTAAACTATGACAGAATATTAGAGCCATGCTAAGAATGACTTTTCCTGGTAGGTGACTGTATGGGGTTTTTTTAACCAGCAGTATTGCAGACACCAGTGTTTATTTTACTGGTACATATTTTATTAGAAGTTAACAATATTTTTCTATGTAAATATGTTGTTACAACATCAATACCTATGGCTAACAGGCAAGTACTATCAATAATCCAGAAATTATGATAGATCTTTTCCAGCAGTGACCTCTGATTGTATTATGCTTTGCCTCAATATTGATTCTGTTTATTCTTTGAGTTCTTTTATGTTTGTATCATCTGTTTTTAATGTTTGTTTTATGGTAAAAAACAAACAAACAAACAAACCCTGCTATATAAATAAAATTTGGATGGCTGAATATTCTCTAGATTTAAAAAAGAAACAAAATTTGACACTAAAATGAGTTAAAAGTGAAATAAAAAAAGGACTTTTCAGCTCATATGTTGAAATGTGTTTCTGTGTTTTGCAGCAAAGAATTTGCGCTGCCCATATGGCTGGAGCAGTTTCGGTTATCGGTGTTTCCTCTTCATCGACACCCCGAAGGCATGGCCTGAAGCTGAGGTGGGGTACATTAAGTATCTTTGAGCTGTTTATATATGGTAAAAATCAGATATTTGGAAACTGTTCTGTGTTTTTCTGAACAGTTTTACTGTCAGTTTGAAGGCGCAAACCTGGCGTCAGTCCACAGTTACGAGGAGAATCGCTTCATCCAAACTTTGACCAGAGGAGAAACTCACAGCTTCCCAGAAACCTGGATTGGAGGAACTGACGCCATACAAGTATGGAAATCTTTAAAACATCTTTTCCCACTGATAAATTATCTTTCAAACATAAACTGAGTCATATTTAAAGCTTTTGTATGATTTCTTTCAAATATAAAAACAATTATTTTCCTGATAAAGTCAGACTATAACTTGTTTGGTAACTCAATCAAATGTAATTATCCTTCTTCTACGCAGCTGTTTGAACATGTTTAAGCAGTTTGACACCAAATGATGTGTAATATAGTTAAATATAGTGGTTTGTAGGAGTTCATGTACTTTTTGTTTCAACAGCTTGATTTGTGGATGTGGTCCGACGGCTCCAGGTTCTACTATGAGAACTGGTACAATGACGACCACGACGAGATGGAAGAGCGCTGCCTGAAGATGAATTATAACTGTAACGTCCACCACACATACACACACAGAAGTTTGTATTTCTACCCATATTAGAACTTTTAATTGACTTCCATTCAGTTTAGTAACTATATTTATGGCAAAATATAGTTTAGCCATAAATATGGCTAAACTATATAAATGCAGGTCTGCCACCTTAAATCTAGAGTTTTGTCCCCATAATTACCCATCTGGTACACACACCAGAAAGGGCCCTGAATATGCAATAAACAAGAACACACACACACACACACACACATATATATACACACACATATTATATATATATTTATCTATCTATCTATCTATCTATCTATCTATCTATCTATCTATCTATCTATCTATCTATCTATCTATCTATCTATATAGATAGATAGATATACACACACACATTCTTGTTTTTATTGCTTTCTTAGGACTGCCAAGAAATCAACTTTTTTAAGACCAAGTTTCTTTTACTGTCAGTTTAGATTAATGGAAATATAAAAAATTATGTAAACATGTACACACAGAAACACACACATAATATTACGTCTTTTATCCTCACAAATACTTTTCCATTCATTTTTCATTCATTACTATATGAAGCTGTTTTTCAGTTTTTCCACAGAACTGCAACACAAGAATAATGTGTAGAAAATAAAATACAATGTTTCTCAAAATTATAAATGGATACATTAGCAGTTAAATACTTATAGTTTGGAGACAGGAATTACCATATAATACTGGATGATTGTCATTTCCCTTTTGTATTCAGTTAAGTTAATAATCAACATCTTTGTTTGCTTCCTGTTGTTCAGATACCCTGAAGTGGTCTGCTGCCCCCTGCGACTACCCTCTGCCTTTTGTTTGCTCCAAGGACAACTGAACGCATCTTCAGGAATGAAACGAGCAAAAACAAACCCGACCCGTGTCACTAACTGCGGTTCTAGACACACGGAAGCTGCAACTTTTACCACACGCATGTAATCTTCTTTTGTTGTATATGCAAAATCAAAGCAAAGAAATAAAAGCAATAAAAAAATAAAGCAACAAAACCTGTTGAAGTGTGGATCAAGTTAGACTGTGGCTTCACAGAGAATAATTAAAGGTCCAAAAATATAAATTAACTTCAAGAGTTGGCACACCTTTCTTACCTGACCCTTCTGCTCTCCTGCTGTTCAAAACATAAATGAAGATCCCAAATGTTGCAATAACTCTGCCAGGCCAGTAGGTGGCAGTATAAAATCCCCACTGAAAGACATAAAGCAGAGAAGGCAGCTAGATAAAGATGCTAATAGTAAAGATAATGACAATATCTGCATGAAAACCTAACAAAAAACCTCAGGGTGAAACAGCCTTATAGGTTATCTTTGGAAATATATGAAATAAAATGTTCACAGAACATTATCTGCATATTTTATGAACATTTTGGGGCAAACAGAAAGTGAGGACTTAGTTACTCTGTTGTGGCCAGGAAATATGCTGATTGCAACTTCAAGGGGAACATTTTCAATACTTTTGATGATAAATTACTGATACTTTATACAAATTATGCAAAGGTGTCTGAGTTTATTTGGAAGATTTCACAGATGTTGAGCTGCAAACACAAAATTCTAATAATGGCTTCAGGCATATTTACTTAGCAAAATAAAACAAAATTTACCCATTTTTAAATCATCTACTTTGCTTCTCTGTGTGGATTAAAGAAAACAAAATGTTTCCTCATTAAGTGGCTGAAATGCTGTTAGCGAAGGTTTGTGGATGTTTGTGTGGGTTGTTGTTCAGTCATGCGATTCTTTTACCCTTTTGGACTCAAACAGCAGTGACTGAATGAGATGAACATGCTGTGTTTAACTGAATGTGCCCTGAAGCTCTGAATCATCATTGAGATCATAATGAAGCAAATCAACAATACAAATTCAGAAAAACTAAGCACAAATATCACATTATGGCACAGACAGGATGAAAATTAATGTTTTGCGTCTGCCTTTTTGCTCTGTATGCACATATTTTGTGATAATCTGATTTTTAAAAAAATATTTAGCAACATATGAAGTAATAATGTTGAGGTTTTAAAGTGTTATGATTATGAAAGCGCATGTGCAAACATAAAATCTTTCACTGTCTTCAGTGGGAATATCAACATGTTGGACAATTGAGGAAATAATTTTGTTGCCTCTTCATGTAAATGTAAAAATTTGACTTCAAAAAATGAGGAATGTGTTTATTTTGGCTTGTTGCAAATCTAAAATTACATCCAGTCGGAAATAAAAAGCATATTTCATCCATTTCTGTTTAATTCAAAACATTTCAAAGTGTTTAGATGTTACATCACTCAGACTGACAGTAAACCACATCATCAGCTCCTTTCAACTCATTCGTTAAACAAACTGTGACTCCTTGATCCTCCTGCCCTTTTGTTCCTTGACTGATTTCAGAGCTGAGTCAGGTTTGGTTGGACGACCTCAGCAGACGGTTACTGATCAACTGCAGCAGATCAATAAAACCCGGGGGAGGCAGGTGGAGCAGAAGATCAGAGGATAAAAACCTCAACAGCAAAGACCAGAGGGTCAGAAGAAGGAGGCAGAGAGGAAAACAGAGAGATCACAGAGTTGATGATGAAGACGTTACTGTTACTGTACCTGTGCCTTTATGCCACCTGGGCTCAGGAAGGGTCAGATTACGACGACTACGAGACGGTGAGTGTTTTAATGTTGACAAATCTGTGAAATCATCCAGCGGAAAATAAATTCAAGTTGTCTCTGTTTAGCAGTAACAGTAATATTAAATGTTCATTTTGTTCTGATTATTATTGCTAGTAAAGATAATGCATTTTATGGTATTTCCTTTGTTCCTAAAAGATGACTGTTTATTGATTATTGTTTCAATTAAAATGTCAACAATGGGCTTTTATTAATGTGGATCATGATGTCTGATAATCAACCCAGCAAGCAAAAAAAAAAGTCATTAAATCAAGTGAAGAGTCTAAAAAATAACAAAAATATTCTGGACGGATTGACATTAATTTAAAATTTAATCAATTCAAACTAAATATTTTTTCAAGTGAATGTTGTTTTCTTAATTTGTATTTTTTTCAGTAATTTCTGTAAAAGTTTTAAATCATTACTATGTAAAAAAAAACTTAATTAATTATAAAATAAAACAAATGTCTATCCATCCATTTTCTGTACGTCCTGTGGGGTCGGGAGGTGCAGGTGTCTCTCCTGGACGAGAGGCGGCGTCACCCTGGACAGGTCGCCTGTCTGTCGAGGGAAAAACTAATGTCATGCTTATCATATTAAAGAAAATCCTGGTAGATGTATCAGAGATAATTTATGGATTCATTAGGTGATATTTCTCATCTGTTCCAGGGAAACAAAATTTAGCAGCTTCATTAAATAAAAAATTCAGACATAAAAGATTGTGAAACAAAAAGTTATTTAAAATTTGGGATGGGGGCGTGCTGTGGTGGCGCAGGGGTTTAGCACGCCCCGCGTTTGGAGGCCTTAGTCCTCAACGCGGACGTCGCGGGTTCGACTCCCGGTCCCGGCGACCTTTGCTGCATGTCTTCCCCTCTCCTTCCCCATTTCCTGTCAGCCTACTGTCGTGGAAAAATGCGAGCCACTAGCGCCGCAAAAACTCTTCGGAGAAAAAAATGATAAAAAAAATAATAATAATTGGGATGGTACTGAACATTTCTTAAAATTTTATTTGATCATATTGAATCATGTAAATTAAAAAGTTATACAATATAGAAAAAATAGAATCAGAAAAATTCTGAATTTTTGCAATAAATGATAAAACCAATAGATGTAAACTTAATAGTTGAATTTCAACTTACTGAAGTATATATATTTTTTAAACTTTAATAAATATCTAATTTTTTTTTTGATCATTCTGTCAATTATGTCTTAAAACTGCACAGTTATACATTTTTCTTCACAAAAATTGGTTTTGCATCAGGTTTTGATGCAATCAAAATATGCATTTATCTTTTTGTTTCTTTGTTACCAGAGAAACTGAGCACAGAAAAATGTGCTTAAACACCAACAAACCAGACTGAATTACTAACAATGTTTTGTAATATTTCTTCACAGGACACCAAGAACACCACAGTAAGTAAAACCATTTATCTTGAGGAATATGTTAAATTTGAATGTTGATCTTCGTTAACATGATATTAACTTTGTTTTCTGTGCAGAGTGAAGGAACAGCCGTTGATGCTCGAGGTCATCGGCCCGTCAGCAGAGGCAGAGACTCTTACAGCCCAAACAGATATGCCCCTCCACCAATCACCTCAGGCCAGAGGTAAGCCCCGCCCACAGCCTCACCTGACTGAAACTCTCCAACACCTGGCATCAGGATGGATGGAGCGAGTCATGCATTATCCATACTCATCTGGCTGGAGATTAAAGAATCAATCTAGAAAACTGATCAAATCCAGGAAACACTGAGAAAATGTTTGAACAAAATGATTAAATAGTTTAATTAAAAGTTGTATTTAAATTTAGGACATTATATTCCTAGCTGGACATCCTCCTCTTACACAACTCCTGTTGTTCGCATAGGAGGAAATAAAACATCTTTCAGTTTAAAGGCAATAAAACTAAATGTAAAGGTTTCTGTAGTTCTTCTGTATGTTTTCAGAAAAATGAAATCTGCAACAGTAGGCAAGGCTTTTAAAAAAAGCTTAATGTTCATTTTATAGAAATTTATAGAAGCTCACTCAATCTGAAAATATAAATATTCTTTATATTTTAAATTCATTTTCTTAACTTTCAAAATTAAAAACCATTTACTACATATTTATCTTTATTTTATAATTCCACAAAGACCATTTTCTGCATATTTCATGAAACTAAACACAACAAAAATAAACTGAAATGACTTTAATAATAAGATAGCTTGTTAATAGATGTTTAAAATGGACTTTACAATGACAATAAAAGCAAATGAACAAGTTTCTGGTCTATTTTTAGCCCAAAAGGTTGAAATCCAATAATCTTTTAGCTTATATTCCCATTCTAGACAAAAACCCTTAAATGTCAGACTTGGTTGGCCCATTTAATTTAATTTGTCCAAATTGAAAGCTTGCCCTGCTGTTGTGTTTTCAGCAGGTTGATGGTTTTCGGCTGGTTTTCTGCTCAGGTACCGCGGTCGGCCCACCCCAGCTCCCGTCGGCCGTCTGGAGCAGGAGAAAGAGGTGCAGCCTGAGGCGGGAGGATGTACGCACGCTTCAGAGGCAATGGTAGGAAAACACCTTCAGCATTTATGACACAAGACCGACTCAAGTTTTAACAGGATTTTACATTTTCAGTTCACTTATCAATCCGTAGACTTGATTTTATTTTGTTTATGAATGTCTGAGAAATCAGCAAAGAAAGATTTCAGAAATGAAAGACTTTGAGTTAGAGGTCTTCCAGAAGAGCTTTATCATCAAGCTGAAAGTTTTCAGAAAATTCTTTGACTACAGGTTAACAGTTTAGAAAACATTAGGACCTTAGAAAACAGAGAGGACTTTGCTCATCAGACTGTTTTGTTCTCCATCAGGGTGCTTTGTGTCCGACTGGCTGCGAACTGAAAAACGCTCTGCTGAAGCAGGAGAGGAACGTCAAAACGGTAAATTTCACTCATTTTCTTCAAGTTATTCAAATGGAAAGTTTTTTATAAGATCATCTCTGGAGGTCAAAGACTCAAATGTGTTCAAGGTTCAAAAACTTTGCGATGCAGATGTTCATTTCTATTTCTTGATCTTTTCCCTGTAAGGTTATTGTTGAACTCAAGCCTCAGATTGAGGAATTGTCCCGATCGTCTAACAATGTCTACAACTACGTCAATGGCATCTCCAACTCTCTGAGGGAGAGACAGCGTGTCTTCGACAGTAAGGATAACTGGTGCAAAATATGATGCTGCTTTAAGTAAAACAGTTGTTTTATTTAAAGAGAAACTCAATGCAGGAGATATGCCCGTTTGTGACGTTGGATGTTTATTTTATCACTACTTGTCTGCATGTTTGTTGCGTGGATATTTATTTTGGACAAATTTCCCTTTAGAAATGAGCTTTTTAGAGAAATCTTGGTTTCAGTCACTCCTCATCTTTTCATTTCCTGATGTTTTCAGCCAACAACCAGGTGGTGGGTCAGTACACTGATCAAGTAGAGGAGCAACACGCCTACATCAAAGAGACCATCGACACGATCTTCCCCTCCAACATCAGAGTGCTACAGGTGAATCTATTTTTATGAGTTGTATTTTCTAAAGAAAAGAACCAACATGACACACAAATAAAAGGCGATTCTGATGTGAATGGTGTCGTGGCTACAGGGGGTGCTGGACAAGATCAGGCTGAAGATCCAGAAGCTTGAAAAGGCTATCCTGTCCCAGAATGGGCAGTGCAAGGATCCGTGCATAACCAGGTGTCCGATCCCGGTGGTTTCTGGTGAGTGAGGACGACAAAAATGTTTTCCACAAAGAGAAAAGCAATGGGTGACAGAATTGCCTCTGGTTTTCTTTGATTACCTCCCTTCGTTATGATCCAGGTAAGGAGTGTGAGGACATTTACCGGCGTGGAGGACGAGACTCCCAGATGTATCTGATCCAGCCGGATCCGTTGCTCCCACCGTACAAGGTCTTCTGTGATCAGACCACCCAGAATGGAGGTCAGAGTGCAACTCATCCAGCATGTTTCGAGTATTAGTTTTCAGTTAAAGTCACATTATTTTTCAAAATGTCTACTTCCAGGATGGGTCCTTATCCAGAACAGGCTTGATGGCAGCGTTGACTTTGGCCGCCGATGGGACGAATATCGCCGCGGTTTTGGAAACATCGCTTTTGAATCCAGCAAACGTTTCTGCCAGACTCCTGGTAAGACTTTAAACAACTGAAAGGACCGTGTCCCAGCTATGGCATGAAGAAGAATATCACACTGTCCTTTGTTGTCATGTGACAGGTGAGTACTGGCTGGGAAATGACCGCATCAGCCAGTTGTCCAAGATGGGCCCCACTGAGGTTCTCATCGACATGCAGGACTGGACAGGAGCCAAGGTGAGTCTTCATAAATGTGCTGATTTTTATTCTAATAAATCTAAAGAGAAAGTAGAAATTATCTTTCATCTTTGAATTTACTTGTGAAAACATTGACTTCAACTGAAGCTAAACCTTCCTGTTCCTTTTCCTATAAGGTCTATGCCCAATACCAGCAGTTCACCATCCAGACAGAGACTTCCAACTATGTGATGGCCGTCAATGGCTACTCTGGTAACGCTGGCAACTGCTTCCTGGAAGGAGCTCTGGAGCTGTATGGAGAAAACCGCACCATGACCATTCACAATGGCATGATGTTCAGCACCTACGACAGAGACAACGACAACTGGTAGGAAACCACGCAAACACTGAACCTCACAGATGTTGCTTCAACTATTCCTGTTCGTCATCATTTCCTGTCCATGTCTGCTGCTTCCAGGACGCCGGGCGATCCCGCCAAGCAGTGCGCCAAGGAGGACGGAGGTGGCTGGTGGTACAACCGCTGCCACTCAGCCAATCCAAATGGGCGATACTACATAGGCGGAGCCTATACGTCAAAGATGGCGAAGCACGGCACAGACGACGGTGTGGTGTGGATGAACTGGAAGGGCAGCTGGTATTCACTGAAGGCCATCAGCATGAAGATCAGACCTTTCTATGCCTCCAGATAATCATGCAAAAGGGGCGGGCACGTGCAACACAAACAGGAAACTGCCAAAATAAAAGACCAACAAAAGAGTTTTCACCAAGGGATCAAAGTCCTTAGTTGATTTGGAAGAAATAATAACATGTTAAAAACCTGTTTGTCAATAGACACAAGCATATTTATACACAACTAACTTTGAGTTTTAAAAAAATGGTGTAAAAGCAACCAAAATAGTTTTATTCTTATATAATAAAAATATTTTCAAAAGGTTATATTCTTTAAAAGAGGAGAAATCAGATTTGTTGTGAAAACATATGTTGTGACTGATCTTGTTGTGCGTGACGACGTCGTTTGCATTAAAGGAACAGTGAATAAAACTGTCCTGCGCTACTCAATAAACACATTGAGGAACCTATGAGTATCTGGGTTGTGTTTTTATTTATTAATCCCATTAACTTCCAGGTTACATGAACATGTCACATCTTAATATGAACAAACATGTTGATTAAAAAAAGTAGAAGAAAGAAAAAATATGTTCTGTCCATTCTCTCAAAATGACAATCAACTCAAATAAAAGCAACTAAACATCAATCAATCATGCATGTAAATAACTATTTACATACAAAACAGGTAATACAGAGGAAAAACTGCTGAAGTCATGAGGTAATAACAAGTGGATCCACAAATTAGACCATATCAACTTTTAACAGTGTTAGTTTTAACATGTAAAATTAATTTTTCTCCTTTGTCTATTTACAGTTTTACAGTTATTTAGATTGCAAAACGCTTTCTTTGCTCTGATTGGTCGGCTCTAGTGTTGTGATCAGGCTCCAAACTCACTTTTTGCATCAGCTCAGCTAATGTTCAACACAAACAGTCCACCT
Source organism: Alfaro cultratus (assembly GCA_903066825.1). Lineage (NCBI taxonomy): Eukaryota > Metazoa > Chordata > Actinopteri > Cyprinodontiformes > Poeciliidae > Alfaro > Alfaro cultratus. The sequence continues at coordinate 34,007 of CAEFZX010023774.1, read as the reverse complement.
TAAACTTCATGTCATGATATATTCAAGTCCACCTTAACACTATATCGCCACCACAGTTCAACCAGAAGCGATGTCATATTTAATCTACTGCTGCTAACATTTTATTATTAGCAGCTGCACAAAGAACAAAGTCAATAAAATAAATGGATTCATCTTTAAATGCAACACCAGAGATGTTTGCAAAAGAGTTATAAATTATTTACAAAGACAGAAATGCATTTTTCTTTAGGTGAAATAAGTTGATTATATAAGACAGACCACATGACTGTAATAAAACAACGTTACAATAAATAAAGTAATATTGATATTTAAATCAAGGACATTATTTAAATATTTATCCTCAGAAACAAGTTTTTTCCAGACTTAGTAATATCCTTTCTTAGTCCCAAAATGCCACAATAAGTCATTTTAAACTAAAAGAATAAGTGATCAGTTCATTTAAATAAACATATTTTGGTTTGTATCTTTGCTCATTTTCTATCAATTTAAATCAGGTCAGGAGGAAAAACTAATAAATAGCATATAAAAAATGAAAGAACTTGAAAGGTAGGAGGAATCTCTATGTCAGGAAAACATAAAAAAGTGAAGTATTTCTGTCTTTATTAAGTATTATTATAATGATTCACCCTCAGCTGTTGGTTCCAGATTAGAACCTGTTCACCTCGTCTGATTGATCCACCAGAACAATACGGTTCTGTTCAATGTCTTCAAACTGCGTCAGCAGCTCTTTCTGGACCGTCGGGATCTTTTTGTATTCTGCAGACGGCGGCGGGCCGACGTTCGCCGGCTGCAGCGTAACTCTGGGGATGTTCTGGGGAGGCGTGGCGGGTTTGGTTTTCTGTTTCATGGTTTTGTCCATGAGGCGTAGGTCCGTTTGAAGAGTCTGGTAGCCGTGGTGATCGGCGCTGAACGGCAGCGCCGCCCGGCAGGATCCCTGGCAGGTCCTTAGCTTCATGGCTACGTCCACCTGATGATGTAAGGCACAAGATGTTAGCAATAAATCAATGAATGTGATTAGAAATTACAACAAGCTCAATAATTTGCATTTGCATGATTGTTTTTCTTGTGTCTTTCTACCAAAAACTGGATAATAAAAAGCCTCAATCTGTCTCAACTATCCTCTTTTTGAACAACAATTTTGCCTACAGAATCTTTAGTATCTATTTTATTTTATTTTATAATTATTATGATTTATTTTGGATATTTGAAATGTCTTGCAGGTTGAAATTAAAGGTTATTGAGGGTTAAGAGGGTGTACTTTCACTATTATGTCATTACCATTATAGCAGATAAAAATTGTCTCAAAATAGCAATATTCTAATTTATCGCAATAACTTCTGGTACAATTTATCATCCAGCAAAATTTATTATGACAGACCTCTGTTAGCTTTCTATTGAGGTTTACTGCAGAATTTCTGTCAAAAAGACCAACTTCTCAGTTTTAACTGTATTTACTGTCTTTGTTTAGTTGTATCCTGACCTCTGTTCGATACAGATCCTCCACCTGCTTCCTCACATGGCCGCTCAACTCCTTTATCTTCTGTGCCAGAAATCGGGATCGCTGTCGGAGTTCTCTGACGTTCTTGGCCAGTTTGTCGGCACTTTCCACAAACTTCAGTTCTGAAACTAAACACAAAATCCAGCTTTAATACGTTGTTATTTATTCCAAAAGCCCAAACTGAACACTGTGTGAATCTTAACTGTGTCTGTTGACCATGACTCTGCGGTTAGAGTTGTAGATGTGCGTCATCTCCGTCATGGACTTCTCCATTGCGATTTCATAAATACTTGACTTTTGACAGAACATCTGCAGTTTTTTTCCCATGTCACTTTCCATTTCTGACATCAGACCCTGCAGTCTGCAGCCAGACGGGCATTTGGAGACCTTTGGAGGAGGAAATGAGAGCTGGATGTGAGAACGCTGGGGCCAATGGCTCCTAACAGAAAGAAAACACTGATCCAGTTAAAGGTGGAGCACCACAAGGCTCTACCCACGGCCCTGCATTATTCTTTAGTCATAAAAAGGATTATCAATAAATTAAAGCATATTTACTAGAAATAAATCTTTAGAAACAATCCTACTAATTTCAGTTGCCAGTAACTACACATCTATTTTATTTCATTGCATGTTTTCTGTTTGTTTACTGTAAACCACAGAAAGCAACTCTGGTTGCTTCCTGTGGTTTACACAGATCAGTGACAGTTTTAAACAGTTATTGATCTGTTTAAAACTGATCAATAACTGCTTAAGAGAGCACTTCCTCAGACTCAAACTTCTCACCCAATCATCATCTGAACACAGAGAGAGATGTGATCCAGTCGAGCACCGTTGCATCCTGTGTATGTTGGTGCCACCTGCAGAGTGGCGGCCATCTTGTTTCTGCTGTTTGAACCTCTGACACACTACAGAGGAAGAGAAAAACAAGGCAGAGGTCGGTTTATGTTTGGACAAGCCAGGAGGTCAAACAAAAAGAAAAAGATGGCTGTGCTTGTTTGTGTCTCTTGGTGAGACCAGAAGGACCTTTGGACCAGTCAAAGATCCTGATGCTGTTAAACCTTTTCAGTATTTGAGCTGCATTTACATAATATGTTTCTGCCATCCTTATCTTATTAGTCCATTAGGAGATAAAACACTACATGCAACTTTATAAACCTGTTTGAGACTAAATGTGACATATAAACAAATTTTACTCCAGCTTTCATAGCAACAAACATAAATACTAAGATATTCACTTATGTATACTTTAACACTAAAGCTTACACTTGCATTTTCATGTACTTTCTGCCACAAAGTACTAATACTTAGTAATCTTGATCCAAGTACAGACTCTTGCTTACATTTACAGTTTATAACAGAGATGACTCCTCTTTTGTTGGTATTTATTGATTTTCTTTGCCTTTCTTCAGTTCTCAGATGGAAAGAACATTTTGTTTACATTTTGAAGGAAGTGCATCTTTTCCTCTCCCATTTTTGACAAAAAGATTCGACTTTTTAGAAAATATTGCTTACATTTTTATATGAAAGTCTTGGATCTTTTCATTTTTTCAGCTAAAAATGATTTTATAAAGGATCTTATTTTAAAATGATATCCATAAATAGACTATAGGGTATGTTTTAAAACATTATGTTCTCATTCTTTGTGATTTTGTATGAATATAATGACATGGGCGTACAGTATAACTTAACTTCAAGAATACTTTAAGAAGCACTTTAGCTTTGGCTGATTTTATTTGGATTATTAACACATTGAGCTGCTGTAACTTTACAATTTCAAAATGTTGCCTTTAAAGTTTTTAAGTCGGAAAAAACAAGACAACAAAGAGCAGGTGAAGTGAACACAGAATCTTTATTTATTGATCAGATTTAATTCTCTGATCATCACAGAGTTTAACGACATGGAGAACATTGGGTAACTTTGGGAACATTGGACAGTTCAAGCTAACAGATCGATACAGTTCAGTACGTTGGTTAACATTGTGTTGAATGATTCACTAACAGCTAAACCATCAGGCACATCCTCATTTCTGTTTTCATGCAGTAAATGGACAAACTTCTAGATGTTTATGAGGTTTAGTGATTGGATCATGAGTCAAACTCGAGGCCCGGGGGCCAAATCTGGCCCATGTTAGTGTTTTATGTGGTCCTCTAGTTTCCAGACACAAAAATTACATCAATCAGATCCTCCAGAAATTTAACCAACAAATCCTAGCATGATTTTTACTAATCCATAATGTGAGTTTGTTGCAAATTTTCAGCAAAAATGGGTTTAAGTGATGCTAACTCCCACCTGCAGGTGGCAGTATTTCTTATTTCTACTATTTTTCCTCAACCTTGATGTAAAGCTATAGTTCATGTTCGATACTGGGAGTAACATCATAAGTGCAAAAACTCTTGGAAATGTATCTAAATTAGAATATTGTGAGAGTTTTTAACGGTATATTCTGGTCTAGTTGAGAACATTCATGATCCTGTTTTGGCCCAACATGAGTTTTCCAGCCCTGGTTTGGGTCAAAAGGCGGCCGGTCGGACGAACATCCGCGCCGCCTTCAGGCTGTAAGTGGCCGGTTTAAACGTGGGCCACACCACGCCGTTCGCAGTTTTGTAAGGTGTGTTTGTTTCTGGGTCGTATGTTCCTCTGTAATAAATCCCGTTTAAGTTAGCCGCCTGGCAGCTGTTGTACCACCACCCGCCGCCGTACGCCTCCGCACAGTTCTCCCCCGACCCGTCATTGTCTTTGTCGAAGGTGCTGAACTTGACGCCGCTGTGGGACGCCAGAGCGTCCCCGGCGTCTCCGGTGTACCCGGCCGCCTGCAGGGGGAAGCCCTCGTCCTCGGTGCCCACCCTAACCGTGTACTCAGCCGTGGCTACGCCCCCCTCCCAGTCCTCCAGCTCCACCTTCAGCATGGTCTCCCCCTGGTTGGTCAGCAGGTGGAGGTTCTGGTTGCCCAGCCAGAACTCCCCCTTCCGGAGAGCGTCCACCGAGCCGAAGCCGTCGCGGTACTCGGCCCAGGTGCGGTTGAAGCTGACGGAGCCGCTCTCTCTCTGCTGGACTAACAACCACCCACCCATTATGCCCTCCTGGTGGCAGTAGACTTCCACGGCCGCCGCGGAGCCGGCGGGTTTGATCCTAAAAAGACCGTTCGCTTCACCTTTCAGGTGCTTCTGGTAGGCGTCGACGCAATCTGGGGACAGAGGGGCAAACACCGAAGACTTTGGATCAGCCGACTCAAACTTACTGCAGAAAAAAACGCTTCCTTCCTGCTTCAATCAGTTTAAGACATTCTTCTGTTTAAGACTATGATCTTTAGTTTAAGACATTCTTCTGGTAATATTACGACTATATTCTAGTAATTAAACAATTAAATAAAAAAAACTCACTGAAAGGATTTTTAATATATTTTCTGTCATTTGTAATTTCTTGTTTAGAAAAAAAATCGAAAAGTCAACTAAAATCGTAAATGGGATCAGGAGGTTTTATTTTTAGGCCGTATCACCCAGCCCTAGTTTGGACCATTTAAAGTTATATTTGTTACAGAATGGGTCGATGTTAGAGAGCTGATAACGGTAATAAAAAGGTTATAAAGTCCTTGGAGAATCAATGTGTTAGTTTAGCTTTTCAAAAATGCTAGGCAAACTTTTATGTCACATCAAATGTTTAAATGTGGAAACTAGGACCAATAAAATAGCAGCTTTGTATTCACTTCCTGTTTTTGGTACATATGGCTAGCTAACAAGCTAGCTAGCTGTCTGGCCTCCTCCTTCCCGTCTCCTACAGATCCTACTCCAGTTCGGTTGTTTTGGTACCTGTTCCTACAAAGTCCGCCTGCCGTTCCACAACCGTGCTCTTCACACTGCGAGCTTGGACATCAGGAACGTCGTCCTCTGCGTTGTCTGTCATGAACGCGCCGAAGTCGGCTCCGAACGGGTTCAACCCGGATTTAGAATCTGCCAATATGCTTCCCTTGGATCCACCGGAGTGGAAGGATGAAGAGGAGGATGAAGAGGTGGATGAAGAGGAGGATGAGCCGGTGAGCGTTGGGAACAAGGAGCCCAGGCCACCCTTTGTTAAGCCAACCATCCCGTCACATTCGGGTCCGCCGCCCACTTCCTCCACCCGCTCCACCGGCCCGTCTTTGGTGTGGACGACCGTCCTCCTGATGGTTCTGGTGCAGGTGGTGGTTCTGGTGCTGCTGACGGTTTTTGTGCTCAGGCCAGCGCTGGGCTGGCCCACGAGTCCTGTGCCGTCAAAGCCGCTGAGAAAATCGCCGTCGCCGCGTCCTGAGAGCTCCGTGATGGATTTAGACGGGGATCCGGAAGAGGAGGATGAGGATGAGGGTGAGGTTGAGGAGGAAGACGTTGAGTGGGAAGTACCTGGGACCTTGGAGACGGTGGCTGGAGATGAGCTGGAGCCTTCCTCCTCCAGGATGAACTGAACAGTATTCACCTGGAAACAGAAGAAACTACGATTTAAGAATGAGAGCCAATAATGTAATCATTCTGTGGTTACAAATTAATCAAACTGAATCAGGCTGAAGTTAACGAATGGGAAACAATCTGAAAGAGCATCATCCAGATCACATTAGGAAAGCTGCACAAGAGTTTGCCCAGTTATTTTGAATTTTAGCCCAATAAAATCACCCAATATGTTAAATTACGCAAACATGGAAAATAATGTAGGACTTCTCAGTCTTAAGCTTTTAGGAAGAACTTTCAATATTTTTTGACCAATTTGAATAATAAACTGACTTTGACTCAGTTGTTTGATAACTAGGATCAATTGAATTAGATTGTATGTAAGCCTGTCACAATAAATTAATCACTAAATAAAATAATCAGTTCAGTTGTTTTTCAGTTACTACTGCGATTTATAAGACAGAAGCTAATGTAGCAAGCTAACAGATATATTAGGCTGCACTTTGGACACCCGGTGTTAGACGTTCCTCTGCAGAACCAGATGAGGTTCTGATGAAAGACTCAACAGAAAGAACATATCAAAAACCAGTATGGTACCGCTCTGAAAACTGGAGTTGGAAACTCCTTTCTCTGAAGTAATTCACATTGTTTGATTTTTTTCTGGGATTTATTTCTTATGTCCTTCAGTTTCTTTCTGCTTACATACGTCGGTTGTTTCTGGAGAACCCAAAGCGTTCCTCACCTGAGGGAACAAGTCCTCCCTCCGCTGAGCCGCCACATCCTTGGATTTGAACCTGGAGTCGACAATCACGTCCTGCAGCGGCCGGCTCTTCATCACGTACAGCGTCCTCACCGTGTCCACGCTCTGGGCCGCCCGGGCGTCCAGCTGGCTCACCTGGAGGAGGGGACACATGTCAGCAAAACAGTTTCTCCTACAATAAACCACCAGTTGATTAAACATGATTATTTTTACTAATGAAATTAGTTCTCTCCATTAAGATTTTTGCAGTGTCAGTTATTTTTTTTGCAGTTGCAGTTTTTACTTTTTTATGTAAACTGGATGCAAAAACAACTGAGTTTGCATACATTACAAACATCACAATAGATACAGTTTATGAATTATGATGTTAGAAGTGCGATATGTTCCTGGGTGTTTACCTGTTTGTCCAGAGCCACGTAGCTCTCCTGGTCCACCTGGTACTCGGTGTGTCCGCCGCAGGATCCCTTGCAGGAGCGAAGCTTAATGTCAATATCCACCTAAAAGAGGAGGAAAAAGTTATAAAAATCTGTACAAAGATAAATCTATACATTTTGCTGCTGCCTTATTTAGATGTTTCTCTTTCCCAGATAGTGACATTTACTTTTCTTATGGTAAACCAAATAAAACAGAATTGCAGATATAAGAAAACAGATCACATATCACAGCTTATATGGCTTTACTCTTTTTCTTCAGTCTCTATCCAGTTTTTGTTAGTTAAAGGAGAAATTAAGCATCTAAAATCAAATTAAAGTCAGAGAGATAAAATGCTTTATTTAGGTTTCTAAGTTTGTTTTCATAAGCACTGAGTTTTAAAGCTTAATTTTAATTATTGTAGTTGAGATTTATGATTTAAAACCTTCTGATTTAATTCAAATCTGTTTTACAACCGACAAAAAAAAAAACAGCAACTTTCACAAATAAATTATTTATTTTTTTTTTTTTTACAGTGTTGGAGTTTTCTGAATTTTGAACAAAATTATTTAAACCTGACAGGATGAGGCAGGAAATATGATAAAACTATGTAAAATAAAGATCCATTTTAAAAAGATCAGGTTTTTAAATATAAATATATATATTTTAATAAGATAGCGCATCAAAAATGATTCAAACTCTTATCAATAACCAATAAAGTGTGTATTTTCAGTATTACAAGAATAAAAACCTTGTTTTAACTGCCAAATGAAATGCAAATCAAAAACAACCAGGCTGATTATTTTTCAGGCGTCTGATTGAAATGTTTGTGGTTTTTTCTCTGCGTACCTCCAGTTTCTGCATTTCCACCACCTGGTCTTTGACCCGAGCCTTCAGCGCGGCCAGAGCTTTCTGCTGCCGGTCGATCCGGACCTTCATTTCAGTGATCCGCTGACGCAGCGTCTGGGCCAGGTTGTAGTACATGTTGTCATTTCCTGCAGGAAAAAGAGACGACTCACTAGCATCAAACTGGGAAATAAATGGCTACTGATCAAAAATTAGAAAATTGAATAAATGTAATTTTTGAGGGCCTTTATGGTTTAAAAAGAGTATTTAAATTTGGCCTCACACACTATTAGGTTTAGTTTTCCTGTTTCTACCAAACGTTCACAAGGCCAGAGGCAGTGATGAAGGCTGACCGGTGTTCAGGGTGAGTTTCTCCGTCAGGATGTCGTAGGTCTGCTTGGACACCAGGTCCACGGAGCGATGCCGGGCCTTGTGCTGATCCAGCAGGCTGCGGATCTTCGCAATCTTCTTCAGCAGCTCATGGTCGTTTTTATCCATCAGGCCCTGAATCCTGCAGCCCGACGGGCATTTTGAGTACTGATGGAAAACCATGAACAAATATAAACCAAAAACCTTACAGGAGAATCCTGAAATAATAAACATGTTCATTTCAGTGGACCTTCAGATCTACTAAAACCTCACAGAATCTAAAAAGAAATGAATAATTTAGCAATAACAATAATCAAGCAAACTAAAATAAAACCTCTGAGTTGATCTTTCAGGTTAGCTTTCTTTTTTGGTTGAGCTTAAAGCTGCTGACACAAAATAAATCAAATGTATTAGTAGCTGGTGTAAATGAGTTGACATATCAAGTTATAATATCTAATAAAAATATCTTTTGCAGATGACAAACCTGGTTTTTCACAAATATTTATACTAAAGAATCTTTACTAGAATTTAATTAAGTGGTTTATTGACAAGTGTTACCATAAAAAGCCTAAATGATTAGAAATAACAGCTTTAAAAAAGGTTGATAAAGAAAAATCCTCATTAAGGTCTAAAGTGCAAAAGCAATCAGTCAAAAATCTCCATCAAATCTAAAAATCATCTTAAAAACACAAAGTTGTGCTGAAGCTGATTGTGCTGGAAAAAAAAAAACAAATTCATCTTCCAAAAGAAAATTTTATATTCCAAGATATGTTTTATGAAGCTCAAGCATTATTACCAGAAGCTCAAAATGATTAAGGTTTTAATCAGAAAACTAAGAAAAAATGTGAAAAAGTTTTATTGTATTTCATCGTTGGTTCCTTTAAATTCGTCCCTCCGGAAATTAAATTGTTGAAACCTTTTGGCCTCATATCAGGCTTATTTTTACAGACAGAAATCATTGGAACCAATTCAACAGAAGATTAACTGTATTAAAACTATAATTCTCATGTTAATATTGATGCTTTACCCAGTCGTCGTCTGTGCAGAAAGGCCACTCTCTCTGGGCGGCACATTTCTCGTCTCTGGTGGCCGGTTCCACCGGTCGGGCTCCTCTGGGGTCCAACAGCGCAGCCTGGATAAAAACACGACAGAAACATTTATCTTCTGTTTGGAGACGAATGTTCAGGATAGAAAAATAACAATTTCAACATAAACTTTGCATATATTGAACTGTTTGGTTCATTAAATGTTCACTAGAGCTATTTTAGGAAAATCTGATTTTATAGCTGATATTAAGGTTTATATTGTGAATCTCGAAAAATCTACGCAATAAAAATAAAACTTAGACAATTGCAGCCTGCTCTCTCTACTAGTGATGAAGAAAAATGTGTAAATTTGTGATAATCAGAAAAAAGTATTAGAGTTTTTATTAGAACAATCCATTATTATACTTAGATCAGGTTTTTTATTTCTGTTCACCTAAACTTTCCACCATGTCGTACTGAAGACGTTTTCAGCAGAATTTTAGGTAAAGTTTAGTGATAAAGTCCAGAAGTTTTGTCTCACCTGTGTTATGGCCACAGAAACCAGACAGAGCAGCAAACTGAGCTTCTTCATCCTTCTGTCGTTCTTCCTCTCTGAAGATCCTGAATGTTCCTGCAGCCCGGCAGTCGGATCTTTTGAATCCTCCTGGTTCTGTTTGTTGAACCTCTGACTCACCAGAAGCAGTCAGGTCTGATCGGAGTTGAGCAACAGCTGCTGGCGACACTGAAGTTGCGTCGGCTGTTTTCTGTACTTTGTGTCTCTTCTCTGCAGTAAACATGAAGGGAAGTCAAACAAGATGCGGGCGTCCCAGACTGCACTGCTTCAATGCCAACAGTGACAAACCTCTGACAGTAATTATGAGAATGACTAATCAATATTGGAACAATCACCAATAGGGAAATAATTTAGCATTTATTACTTATTTGTTTAAAAAGGGACATTTCTGATTGTTGTCACTCTTTAAACCTGCCAAGAAAATAAGTAAATTTTCATTGAGTCGATGTTTTACCATTATAAGAGCTAAAAGATTAAAACCAATAACTAATTATTTCTGTTTTATTTTTTTTAGTCTGACCGCCCAAATATTGTATATCTTAACTCAGAGATAGTTTAGCTGTTAGCTTACTATATTAGCTCCTGGTTAGGAGATTTTTATGCACAAACTTAAAACAAATATTTTGATTATCATGCTAACAGCCACTTTAGCTGTTAGCATGCAATATTAGCTAAATTAACTCCAAGTTAATTTAGTATGGTCTACTAACCTTTTATTTGGCTTACACAGTTTTTAATTATATCAGAATATGCAAACCTATCTTGAATGTGCTAACAAACAAGCTATAAAAGCTACATTATCTCAAGGCTAGCAGTTACTTTAGCTGTTAGCTTGCAATACTAGCTACAAAATGCACAAGCCACAATAGAAGTTGAGATAAGATGAAAACTATCGTATGGCAAGATTATCATAGCTTCTGTATTAGCATAACTTTTGTTGTTGGTTTGTGGTTTTTGACCCTTCTGGGTCACCATAGACTTTTAGTGAAAGCCTTTCCCTACAGGCCAGGCATAGAAAGGTTTCACTGATCTAGTTCCAAAGTTTCTAAATGATTTGTCATGATTTTATTTTTCTGTCAGGTCCTACAGAGACCTGAGTGTTTGCTGTCCCCAACTCTTCATAAAGAGAAGATTTTTAATTTGAAGCAGGAACAATTTTTATGAGCTAAAATATTTAAATAAACATAAATATTAAAGTCCACAGATCTTCATTCATATAAAATATTTCTACATCAGAGTAAAGAGAAAAACTTTCACACCTGCACATTTCCTCTTGAATGACTGCAGTCATGGAAAATGAGGTTCAGGATCAGATTGCGGGATAAAAAAATAAATCTCCCGCTCTGCCTGTCCGGTTTTGGCTGCATTGTTCCTGCAGGTCTGGAGCAACATAAGAACAATCTCCTGGTCTCATTTCCAAAGGATTATCCGCTCCGCTCACAGGCGTTCGAATCGGACACAGGGGAGGCTTGAGTTTCCCTGAGGAGAAAAAGGTGACAGAATAAATTTAGATTTGCTTTATAGTGTCATCATGTCTCCCTGGAATCAGAATCTGAGCAACAATATTAAATATGTGATTGGAAGGCAGAGCAGTTCTAGCTTACAGTAAAGGCTGATATGCAGAGCCTAGAAACACAAATGAGTGGATACTTCATGTTAAAACGAGCATGTTAAAAATAGAATAACTTTCATCCTTTGCATGTTGACTGCCAGCAAAAATAGTTAAATCTGTCAGTACTTTCAGTTATCTAACCAAAACAGTTCAATAAAAACAGTTTATAAAACCTAAAACTTAGCCAGGAAACTGTTTCTGTGGTTCATGACACCAGGAGGCCTGCTGACCATGATAAGGGATCAAATTGGGAACAAAGATTTGAAACTGAAAAAAGAAAAAAAGAAATAAAATCAACTTCAAAGTGAAACAAAGACCAGAAACTCAAAAGACAGATTTGAATCTGAAAATAAAAAAATGTGAAACTGACAAATTGAAAAAGAAAATGTTGAAAACATACAATTGATTAATAAACAATAAACTCAGTCTTTATTCAAAAAGAAAGATTTGGCTGAACTCCTTTTTATTTTAAATAAACTTTTCATACTTCTCAGATCTCAAGAGCAAAATTTGACATTTGGTTTCAATATTTATTTTTCCAGTTTCAGCATTTTTTTATTTTTTTAAATATTCAATAAATACTATATGACTCTTTTCTGGCTCCAGATGCTGCAGAAACTGAACGTTCAGGTTGAACTGAATGATTCTGCTGCCATCTGCTGACTGTTTGGTGGAACTACAGATTTAGGACTGAAATGTTTTCAGTTCATTCTTCAGTGAAAACATTTTATTAAAAAATTCATTGAGTTTAAAAACTTCAGCTGTAAAAACAATGATTTTAAAGTAGAAATTTTAATTTTATAAAAGGATTAACATTAAAAAAGGCTAACTCTGTTACTCAAGGTTTACTGATATTGATTTTTTTTTTTTATTATTTCTGCAACATTGTGCTGCCCAAAAATAAGCCTGAGTAAAAGCAAGAAGTCCAACAGCAGTTATTGATACTTAACAAAAATCTAAAAGAATACATCATCTACTTATTTTTTGTGTGACTCATAATGTTGACCAACTTCTATGTGTCAAAATTGATTAATTTATTGAAGGGATCTATTATGAAAAATTCCCATTTTGCATGTTTTTTAATTATTTAATTTCATTCTAAAAACAGCACAAGCACTTAAAAAAAAGCTGATTTTTGGCCACAAATTCGTGTTTTTTGGTGTCAGGAAAACAATCTGTTTAAAACAAAAAGTTCCCAATTGTTCAGTCACAATAAACGAGCACTGCCGTTACCTAGCAACCCCACCTGGTCACCTAGCAACCAATGCTGAGCTCCAGGACGTTTGGTCAGCTGGCTACAATGTCTGACCAAACAACAAGTGTTTTGTTGTTGACTAACCGTCCAGAAACCACTCGCTGCTTTCTTGTTGGTTGTGCAGGAGGCTCTACTTCTGCTTTTCAAAGATGTACAGTTGTATAAATGCAGACATTTTCTCTTGCGAGTGTAAACGTTGAGTCGGGGGGTGTGGCCGCAGCGGCAGCAGCTTCTGGCCACAGCTTGTTTTAGAGCGTCTTGTTTTAGAGACAAGACGCTCTAAAACAGGCACAACTGAGCTGAGAAAAATCTCAATAAATAAGAATAATTTTATCAAAAAAAAAATGCAATGAACATGTTTTGTATGGAGACCTATTCCAACCTGATCAAGGAAGCATAACAGATAATCTTTAAACAAGTAGAAGGGTTATTATACTTCAGTTAACCTACTATAATAAAGCACAAACAAATGAACGAGATGTTTTTATTAAGTTTCTTTGGTGAATTGTTGAGTTTAAGGCGTGGATTTTGTTCTATAAGCTCAGATAAAAGCAGAATAATGATTAATAACAGTTCATTTTCTCCAGCATGTTGTAAATCAGCCTGTAAGCCAAAATGATTCACCGGGGTGAAGCAAAATCAGCAACAATCTCCAGAGTTTTTATCTGAGCTCCTCCCACACAGCTCCATCAGGTGACCTGCCTCTCCTCCTCCACCAACATCTATGCTGCCTGAGCAGCAGAGAACAAACCAGACCTGCAGGCAGCAACCAGAAGAACACAGGATGACGCAACGACATTCCTCCTCAAGGCGGCGGTAACCAGGCCGACGGGTTCTGTGGTGAGACGAGTCCTTGAAGAACCAGACAGAGACGCCGGAGAGGCGAAGATCAACTGATCCAAACCAGCTTTACAGAGACAGCCTGAAGGTAGACGTGAAGAAACGAGAGGAAACTTTGTTTAGTTTATCTTTTGATGTCTGAGGAAGTTCAGAAAACGGTTTGATGTGCGTCAGGCTGCAGCGCTGATCTGAGGTCTGACTGAGGTTTGGGCTCAGGCTGCAGCACCACATGAGACAACATCTACCGTTCAGCTCACTGAGCATTACGGAGGCGAGATAAAGGAGCAGCACGACCATTCAAGTGTCTGCAAGTAGCTCCACCCGTCCGGTTAGCTCTGCATACGATAACGTAAAAGAAAAACCTGCTGACACCTCATAGAATTAGGACACTTCTGTTTGTTGCTTGGAGACAGCTGTGAATCACCTGTGAAGCAATCATGCAGCTCTGTTTCTACAGGCTGCAGCTGCAATTTCTGGAAAGCAACCAGAAACCGTTCCTCCTGTTTCAACAACACGGAGGAACAGCTCGCCGCAGCCTGGGCCAAACGTAACACCATAACCCGGCCCAAATACTGACGCTCAGAACCTGCACTTAAACTAACTGTTGTCAACAGTGTCTAAACACAGCTACACACTGTCGTCTAAATGTGTTTTAAACAAACTGTCTAAGACACACCAGCCGTGTGTTTTAGACACGCATGAAACAGAAACACACACCAAAGAGCTCAAGGCTGCTGCAAATAGTCGCCTTTTTCAATAAAATCGACCAGAATAACACAGAGGTAAACAGAACTTATGTCTATTTCTGTTTATTTCCTGTTAAACTGCTGCAAACCCAGAGATCTGCTTCAGTCTGCATCTGAGGTGCACAAAGGAGCGTAATCATAGATCCTTCCTTCCAGCAGCTGCTAAGACTTTAGAACAATAAAGTGTTTTACATCCCTGATGTCATTTACAGGTTTTCATTTCTTGAAAACATTTTTTTTTTTTTGCATAAACATTGTACATTTCTAAAATTATTCTACTCAGTTGCACATTCTTTCAACCTTAGTGTGCTATTTTTATTTTCATTTTATATCATAGTTTGTATCTACATGCTTCTGTTCACCTTTAACTTGCTCCTGTGGGACAATAAAGGATGTTTGTATTCTATTATTCTGTTCAGTCTCATATTTCAAATTCACAGTTTTAATCCACGGTTTAAAGCTTAAATAAAAAGGGTTTTGTTTTATTTCATTTAATGCCTCTACTTAACTTATGGAAAGGAAACTCAAAGCATGTCACCTAATTACACTGTTCCAAAAGGCACTAATACTAGTAAGGACATTAATGTAGCGTTTAATTTAGAGCAAATTTAACGTAATGTCACAAAGTGAGTGAAAGATGTTAATGATTTATTATTTTTTAATTCTTTTGTTTTCAGGAGATTCATTAGTTAAAGAAACATTTTTATTTTCCTATTTTGACTGTTACTGTTCAGCTGAGCGGCACGCGGCTAGAAACACACAACAATCCCCGCCTTCGTGTGGAGACGCTTGTCTCGCCGGCTTAGAAATGGTGCGGAGCCACGGCTAAAGCGCAGCTTTCCTTTTTAAGCCTCAACTTCAACGGACACAAAGTGAAAATCTTTCATTGAATTACTTAAACATACGCGTCTGGGCTTAAGCTACAAAAGGCTCAGACAGCCGCCATGTTGTCTGTTTAGCAGCTTTACTAAAGCAGCCGGTTGTTTAAAGTCTCCGTCACTTTAAACTCCGGTCGTTTAACACCGAGTGAAACAAATAAATTAACCTGCTCAAAACTTACCAAGTCGTAGTTACATGTAACATTTAAGCTGAAAAACACATAGAAAACTCAGCTCCTCCATCACCAGCGATTGTTTTTCCGCGTTTCTTCTTCAACTGCCTGTAGACGGAAGCCGAGGTGCATAACTGGCGCTGTGCTGCCCCCACCTGGGCAAAGTTTAGTACTGCAGGTGAAACTTTCGATACAGGAGCCGCACAGGAACATCAGATACGATAAATTGGGGTGACAAAGCAGGTAAACAGTTCCGTTCAGCTCGTAAATACTTTATTGATCCCAGAGGGAAATGAAATGTTATTGTGATTCATATTACTGAGGAATTGATGCTCTATGGTGTGAGTGGAGACCACAGTTTTTATAAAAGCTAAATGCAATTTAGACAAGTCTATTATTCACTAACAAGGAATCAATAAAACTTAAAATCTTAAACTTAACTGCTTGGTCAAAGCGTATAACTCATTACAGTAATTCAAATACAAAATTTATTAATTTCCCCAAGAAGGAAATAATCTTTAATCAACCATTTAAACATTTGAATCTTTTAAAGGTTTTATTGACATTTGTAAGTCTAGTAATATATATTCCTCTGCTGTCTCACTAAGGTTATTATAATGTTGCTTTCAGAGCAAAGGCAATGCAACAAGTGCTGGATAAACCATGTAAACATCAGCAATCTCTAACAGTTAAAGTCATCCATAGTAACAAACTGATTATTGATTATATCTGGTCAATAAATCTCTCCATCCTGAACATAGATAAGGTCAGAATATGGAGGTAAGACTTTATGAAAGCATAGTAATTCAATTCAGTTTGGTTTATTTATCCATAATATAGAACAATTTTACGGCAAATATCATCTCAAGGTACTTTACAAATTAAAATAATAAAATCCAGTCGTACAAACAGATTCAGTCAGTTTCACAGACTCATCCAGATGTCAGTCCTGTTCAAACCAGTAGAGGGAGAAAAGAGATCAGTGAACGATTTTTCCTCCGCTGGCTTTTAAATTTCTGTTTCTGTTTCTGTATCGCAGTGCAGCCTCACTGATTCTGTTTGCACTAAAACTGAAACATAAAAATAATGCTAAAGTAAATATATTCTGCAGCTGACATGGACACCCACAAGCCCAGTTATTTAACTGACACCTGAATTAAGACACAATTATTTTACAGTAAAGGTGATTAAAATATGAACCAGCAATGGCAGAAACACTCAGGAACAAAAACTTTAATCCTCTGAGCAAAAATATGAGTTTATGCAGTAAAAGTTGCTTTGGGCGTGTAATGGAAAACCTTATTTTTGACTTTGCATTTTCTTATTTCTGCACACAATAATTAATCCCAACCACAGAGAAGGGAGTGTCTGTTATATATCAACTAGGTGGAGTAACTTGGAGCTCCGACTGTTGGTATGTAAAGGTCATCTGGAGTGGGAAGAGGATGTTTCGAAACATACATTTTCTGACTGTCTGAGAGCAAGGAGGAACTTTATTTATCTTACATTTTTCTCCTTGTTACAAAAACATTCTCAATGGATTCAGTTTTTATCGCCCTAAAGGAGACTCATTATTCATCCTGGAACTGGTTGGGATCGATCAATAGAGGGCAGAAAACCGAAAAACTGTATTCAAGTAAGAGCAGCAATACTGCAGCATATTTTACTCAAGTAAAAATGAAATTACTTAGATCAGAGAGAAAAAGTATTTGGTAAAAAGTCCACAGAAGTAACTGATCAAATTAGTCATCATTTAATATTTAAAAATTACGATATAAAGTTCAGTGGAAATATTAGTATTTTAAGCATGAAAATTACAATAATTTCTATAAGTAAAAATTAACAGTAACATTTTCCAAAAAAGTTTATTTGGAAACTTGTGAAACTTTAACAGAACAGCAGGTGTGTGTGTGTATGTGTGTGTGTGTGTGTGTGTGTCTGGTGAATTTCTGTTTTTCATTCAGTGGGTAGAAAATCCAGAAATTTTACTCAAGTCAGAGTAGAAATACTTCATGATAAAATGACTTAAGTAAAAAGTACAGCATTGTAAAAATACTCTAAAAGTATTTATTTAGTTTTTTAAAAAGTTACTCAAGTAAATATAACTGAGTAAATGTAACTAGTTACTACTCTGGTTGAAACGCCACACAAAACATTTTCATTACATTTTGCTGAGATGAGATTTTCTGCTCAGTTCTGAGCTCCTTTCCAAATTAAGCGAATTAAGCAAATTAATTTTTGTAATGTCAAATTGAGCAATTATTTGCCCAATGGAAACTCAGCTACTGAAGAACTTAACCAGGCATATAAAAATAGAGATTAAAGAAGATAAATATATAGTGAGTGGTTCCTGTCTGTTGAGTTTAAACCCTGGTTTTCTCTGCTGCCTTAAGAGACGTGTTCTCACTCTTTAGGCTGTTTTATTACTGAACCACCTCCTGTATTAGATGTTTGGTTTTAATTAAGCCGAACTCAAAGCACACTTTGGTTGTTTGAAATGAGGCGTCTCAACTTGTTTGCTTTCCCAGGCATCATTAACCCACAAGTCACTAATTGTGACTTGAACGAGGAAGTAAGCGGTGTAACAGGAAGAGGTAATTACTGTTATTCCCAGATGACAAAGAAGGTGGAATTTCACGCTCAGAGCGTAAATGAAACAAAGACTGAGCATCAGCGGCGAGAAGAGAGCGTTTAGTGATTTAGACCCCTGAGGCTCCTGACAGATGCCACGTCTGGAAAAAACAGCTTTTATTAACAGGAAGTCATTTGAAGCCTTGCCTGGAACTGAAGATAATTTCAGTGTTTGGCGTTATGAGTGAGAGGTCAGCGTTAAACACATCTGGCACGTTTCATCAGTGAACTGCACGCTTCCCCGCCGTGTTGCAGAACATGACACACTTTCAGTTTACCTTCAATTACTTCAATAAATCAGAGTAAATACTCTTCAGTTTGTTTTGGGTAAATTAAGGGAAATGCCAAGGAGCTTTGGTGATGAGCATACAAAACATTTAAACAAATAAAATAATAAAACATTTTTATGTAATTAGGAAAAATGAGAGTTTTAGTTGCTTTAGAAAGAAATCTTAATACTACCAGTAGGAAGTACTGCAGCGTCCGTGCAAAATAAATAAACCAATAAGGAAAAAGTCAAGCCTGTGCTTTTATGAAAAAGCTCCCATTTTTCTATAAAAGGTTTCTGCGTTGGGATGAGGAGGTTTGTATTCAGCCGTTACTCGTTTTCCTGTCGTCTCCTCGGTCAGTAAGCTTCTCGCTCCAGCAGAGCTCCACAGCATCCAACGGTTCATCATAAGCAGACTTATTCACGCGTGATTTTAATTACATTTAACGGAAACATCACAACTGCGAAATTAAATTTTTTTGACAGCAGAATATTGAAAAAGTTTTGGCCACATTTGTAATTGAAACTCATGCAGTGGGAGCGACTGAAAGCTTCCTGAAACACAAAGTCTAGACGTGAGGAAACAAGTGGAAACCACTGGAGTCACCACACAAAAGAAACTTGCAGCTTGTAAGTGGTTTGATAAAAACTCTCACACAGTTTACAGTGAATTCAGACATCAGTTAAGTAGAAGTCAAACGAATGTCCAACGCTGAGCTCATGAAGATTGCTCTTCCTCTTTTCCACCTGCCTCATCAGTATTCAGGGTTTAAACTGCTTCAGTGTTTTGTGGTAAAACATTTTGACCCCAATTTTACATCTGGCTGAGCAAACATCTATTTCACAGGCACTCAGGCTTCTCTCACTGCCGCTGCACCTCAAGGACCATAAAGGTTTATAAACTCATTTAATGTCATTGAAAGGCTTTATAAAGCAGCCTATAGATAACATTGGTGCCATTCATTACGGTGAAAAGCGGTGTGGCCGGGTCATCTTTCTCTCACAGAATGTTTTTTGTCAAAGTCGTACAAAGAAAAAACGTGGAGTTTTGTGTCTGTTTTTGGCAGTAGGAATAGAAAGGCAGCATTTTTCAGAGAAACGTGGAGGAGTTAGTCAAATCTTCACTTCGATTCGATTCTTCTGACCTGAAAATGTACACTAGGTCATAAAAACTGAAGCAAAGGCTGAAGAGATTCAGAAAGATTTGGCAACATATAAAGAAAAACGAGCTGAATGTATAATGAGAGAAAGATTAATTAGGCACAGAGAAGACCTGATGATTTCCATAAACCCCACAGATCTTCACAGAAAATGGGTTAATTGTGACTCAGATGAGGAATTTCTGCACTGAGGGTCAACTGGACGTTTTTAACTGAGGAAAGTTTTCCAGTCCCTGCAGCAGTTTGAACAGCTTCACTAACTGACTGCTGGTGTCAAAGGTTTGAGCCTCTGCTGTGCTGCAGCAATGGGAGGAACATCGACGTCTCCCTAACTCACTTCTTCTGTTTCGCCTTTTCCCTGCACATCCGCCTCCATTAACAAGACATAAAAATGGGTTTCAGATGCATTCAGTCGAGCAACCAAATAAATCTAGAAAGACAATGTGATTTTCAGTTCTACTCTTATAATGAGCAGCCGTGAGGCTTCAGCCTGGTGGAAAACCAGTTTGGTCCATTTCTCTTCACAGAATCGTCTCAGTTCAGCCACGTTGGAGGGTTTTTGAGTCAAGACTTGAACAAGCTTCATCGTATTTCTTTATTTTTTATTTACTTATCATTCAGAGGTTGTCTTGCTGGTGTGCTTTGGACCTTTGTTCTTCTGCCAAACTGAATGTACTTAAATCTAAGGTCAGCTCTTGATCTGTCCATAATTCTGACGGAGAGGGAAGAATTCACGGTTCCACCGGTTAAAGCAAGTCGTCCAGATCCAAAGCAGCCTGAGATCATCAGCAGGTATGATGCTAATAAAAACTGAGAGCAGGTAAATGCTGTTTCATAGCACTGACTGAGTTTCATACTGTAATGTTTTGTCTGATCGATAGGAATTGGTTTCCAGAGCCTGAAGTATTTATGCTGCTGCCTCCAAATAGATTTATTGGTAATCAACTTCAAGCTCCAGGTCCAGTTTAGTTCCCACTAATGAGGTGAAATTCCCTTTTACAAATAACAGATTATGAAGCAGAGAATCAGCATGCCAGGGTCAACACAACCCGCCATCGTTCCTGATCGTTTATCTGTTGAGCTCCACCCGTCAGGCTCCCAGAGCGTTCCCTCCTCTACCAGATCCAGTGAACAGATTGGGTCCAATGACTCTTCATGGAAGTTGTTGAAGTGATTATAACCCTTTTGGCACTGGATGCTCTTACAGGACCCAATGCCTGGGACAATTTGACCAGGATCTGTGTGTGTTTTGGTGCATACGTCTTTTTCACTGAAGATCTTCATTGGATCCACCTGCTGCTGCTTATGCACCACTGAGTTGTCAGCAGCCTTCGTTTTGAAGCCGTTCTTAGAGCAAGAGATGGAATAGGGCACAGCTTTGAGCTCGAAGGCAAAGTTCTCTATTTACTGGTTTATCTACGTAGCATACATGGCATCTGATCAGGAGGTTTTCTGGGGGCTTTACTGTTGAGGTTTTCCTGAACTGGAAGGAGGCTCTAGAGCAGAACCAGAACCTGTTGGATTGAGTAAATACTTCCTTTCTGTCCCAAGAATCTCTTGGGATTCTTCAGGGTGAACTGGGAGCGTCTCATGGGAGAGAGAAAACTGGAAGACAATGACTTGATAAAATACTGGCGGAGAGGTTAATAAGTAAAGGAGCTGTTTTACTGGCTGAATTTGGATTTCTGGACTGGCTTTAGAGTGTAGTTATCAGCTATGAAACCAGTCACTGACACTGTTAATTAAGCAGTGTTTAATTTCCCTGCTGGTTTTCTCACTTCCTTCACTTTTATCTCTTCTGTATTTTCTTTTCATCAGCTTCTTTCTCTCCTGTTCCTCCACCTCCAACCTGAAGCCGATGTTAATTGGCTTCTGATGCATTTTTAATGTCCAGCCATCCAAACCACTCTTTCCCAGTGAGCTTGTAGCTCAAGTCTGTGTGTTTGCTCTTCTGTTTAAGGATGCAATTAGGGTTAGTGTGTGCATGTTTTCTTGCGACAGGAAGGTAATTTGTACTCATCTTCTCCCGCTCCAGTCTCTGCGGACGCCTTAATGGCCGAAATGGAGAGCTGAGAAACAGGAAGTCAGATGAGACTTTTTTGTGTTGTTGATTGCCATTGGAAGGTTTTTTTTACATAAAAGCTTTTCCTCCAACTATTTGACGGTGGCTGAGCTTCAGTGAGTCAGCTCACGCTGTCCTGCCACGCTGCCAGCAAACTGGGTCACTCGTGTGTTTGTTGGTGTGTGTGTTGGTGTGTGTGTTGGTGTGTGTGTTTGTGCGTCGTTGTACCCTCGAGTCCAAATTATCCTTAAAAGGGTAGAATAAAATAAAAAAATCTTTGGCTGAATGGTTTGAGCAATCTTCCAATTTATCTTCAAGGTTCGACTCATTAGGGCTGAGAAAAAGACTTTGCTCAAAATTTGTAGTTTGCAGCAGGAAACAGAAATATTTTAACAAATGCTGGTTTCTCTGAGCAGTTTCCTCTCAGGTTGGATCGGCACCAAGCGGATCGGGGCTCATTGGGACACAGTTAGTCTAACTCATTAGTAAAGGCTTCTGTCCTGCATGTTTATGATTTTTCTCTGGCTCAACGCAGCAGAACCAGACGATGGTTTATTAGCTTTATGACGTACTGAGGAGGAGATATGAAAGCGTAAACAAACTGCTGAGAACCAAAAAAGCAAACTTTGGTCAACCTTCAAACCTCGGGCTCGGTTCGATTGAAGTGAACTCCGGAGCTGAATCCCAGGCGGACTAAAGCGCACAGCATTCTGGGTAAATACAGCCAAAACAAAAACCCAAATGAGAGAAATGGCTCTTGGTCTCCAGCTAAAAACACAAGAGAAAACCTACAACTACTAAAATCTGACAGTTTTTGTTTAGAAGGAAGTTTGCTCAGAGGTTTCATGTTGTTTCCTTCAGTGTTCTTGATGCAGCGCCCCCACAGGCGAGGAGGGGAACAGGCAGCTCAAAGGGTTTAAAATCCTTACTGTCTTTAACTACATTTAGATTGATAGCTCTTTAGTTTTTGAGTGTCTTGTTTAAAGTTCTTTGGTTTATTTTGGTGAGTCAGTTCTTCCTGCTCTGTTCTCATTTACTTCCTGTTTCCTTGCTCTCTTGTTTCTAATTGTCTCTTTTTGTCTTTGTTTTAGTCGTTCTCATATTGAGTTGTGTTCTGTTTTCTACTTACTGCACGTTTCATTTCTGCTCCACCATTCATAGATTATCTCTGTCTACAATGTTCTCACCTCGCTAATGTTTCATACTTTAACCTGCAAAACTTTGCATACAATTCATTTTGTGGCTATAGTTAATGTAAGAGATTAATTTAAACAATGTGTGGAGTAAATATGTTTTTACAAATGTTAAAGATGTGTTTCTTACTCTGATGTAATAATTCTTTAACCTCAAATATAAATTTTCACCAACACAAGCAAGTGTTTGAGATCTTTTCTCCTTGAAAACTTTACCAATAAAAGTAGAAACTGCTGACATATAACGGACTGCGTCCAGTGAGCTTCACGGCCGACCCCGACCAGCTGCGGCCGACCTCAGCCGAGCAGCAAGAAGGTCAGAGCAGCATCACCTCTGATGACAAAATAATAAATTACTCAAAAAGGCCAAACCAAGTCAGCAAGTAGGGTCAACATCTAAGCCTCGCTCCTGAATTATCAATGAGAGAAACTCTTACATTTTCTGAATTTTAATACAGGTTTGGACATGGACATTCATACAAATGGCTGAGCAAATATCCCAGAGAACAATAATGGAGAGAGAAAATATTACTTTGCTTAAAGGGAACTGTGAGAGTTGGTTAATCAGAATTTTGAAGCTAATCAATAATGAAAGAGCTCTCAGACGGAGCAGAACCTCCCCTATTCTCTGAGCTCTGTTCTGTAACATTTACATGAAGCCGGAGAAACCAGATGCTAAATGTTAACGGATTACACCAGAGGACTGAAATCGTTGTAGTTTCAGGAAGGCAAAATTCATTAATTAAAATTCATTATTTAAGGAAGCACAAGAGACCATCTGACGATGAATACTAATTAGAAAAGGAGCAAAAAGGCGTCTCACCTGCTGGCCTGGAGGTTCTGCTGGCCTGGAGGTTCTGCTGGCCTGGAGGTTCTGCTGATCTGGAGGTTCTGCTGATCTGGTCTTTGCAGTTTATCCTCCAGACAGGTGAATGTCAACCCGACCCATAACTCATGAGCAGAGCATGAGTTCAGGGCCTTTAGGTTGATGGAAACTGCATAAGTCTCTGGGAAAGTTGGTTCTGGATCCCAGTTCAGTCACCATGGAGACGCTTTTTCCTGATTATTTTATTATCAGTCCTCTTAATTCAAGAGCGTTTCTGGGTTTTCTAGAGTTATGGAGCAATAGATCAGATCTTTATCCTCTCAGAGCTACTAAAGGAAAACACATAAGTTCACATGGGAGAACATGTGAATGTGATTAAATTCACATGGAAACTTCCATGTGAAATCAGTAAAAAACAAATGGATCCAGTTGATGTTATAACACGTTAAACTCCTTGGATTGAATGTAATGCAAATCTGGAAACATGTAAAACTGCATTTTATTGTACAATACAAAAAGCAGAATCAGGAAATTGGGTGGAAATTTATCATATTATTATTTATCAAGTTACATTTCTTACCATGATTAGAATTTTTATTTATTGTCAATAAATTCTAATTAAGAAAACAGTTTGTAATGTCAATATTGTCATTTTTGCTATTTTCTCTGCTGTTTGTTCAATGAGAGCATCAATAAATATCAATAAGTCAGAAAATATGATTAAATGCAGTTACAATAGGGACATGTTATACTTTTGACTGGTGTCTTAAAAAAGCATTTTTCAAAAGCAGTATTTGTTTCTATTGGGCTGTGATTGCAGTCACAGCCAGACATTTACCCAAAAAAGAAAAAATAAATGTCTCTTATTGTTGTTTTTATTGTTATCACAGCAATACCACAAAATATCATAATAAAACTTTAAGTCCATATTGGCCAGCTCTCTCATGAAAACCAGTGTTAGTATTTATTTATGCTTCGATATTCCTCCTAATCTGATTAGAAACTGGGTTGCATGAAGCTCTCCAAGAAGGTCTTGGGTTCAAATCCAAGCCTGATCTTTCTGCTTGGAGTTTGCATGTTTTCTCTGTGCTTGCATGAGTTCTCTCTGGGTACTCCAGCTTCCTCCCTCAGTAAAAAAAAACCCATCACTCTAACTGGCTACTCAACAAACTTATGGAAATTAATAATATTACTCATGAAATTTCTTTTTGTCTTCTGAAATATTTTCCCACGTTTTTACAGGCTGAGGGTTTTTCATCTCCATAACAGAAACTAAAACCTAAAGAAGGAACTAACAGGATTTCTGGAAAGCTTTTGCTGTTTAACCATCCAGTAGAGATATTTCAGTTTACTGATGTCCTTAAATGACATTTCTTATAAGAACTAAATATATAAATAAAATTAGAGAAACTGTTGCGAACGCGTTATTCCATGACTCAAAAAGTGCAACATGGAAAAAGCATTTGCTCCCCTTACATGGCCTCTACGTTTCTGGGCCTCATGGTTCGGTTGTGTAGTTAGTGAATGTTTAACAAGTAGAGCAGCTTCCCCCTCCAGAGAGAAGAGATCCTGAGTTCAGCAGAAAGAGCCCAGCATGTCTCTTTAAATTATCCCACAAGCGTCGGTTTTTAACCAGGTCTTGGCCTCGGCTTTATTCTGCCCTGATGATTTTGTCTGAGGACAGCCGAGATGTTTTCCATTTGAAACGGCTTTATTCTCACAGACAAATGCAACAGAAATAAAGAAATGTACTCCATCATGGTCTTTAAAAGTAAGATTTTAGTGTCTAACAATGAGGGGGATAAACATAAATATTACTAGAGTAACACAATTTTGCTTTGTTGATCCTCATTATTATTTTTTAAATAAACATTGACCAGTTTATCCTTAAGATAAATAAAACCGGTCTGCCCAGTTACCATGACATAAAGCTTTGCCACCAGTTTATGAAATGATGAAGATTCAGTTCATTTCTTGAATGGACGTCCCACCTCTTCATGGAATATTTTAATAGTATTGCTTGATTTGAATGAGAGTCCCAAGAAGTAGGGCGGGGCAGGGTAAATGTAGAGAGTGGGGTAGTTTATGGTAAAGGGTTATAGGTAAAAGGTTCATGGGGTACAATGATTGGCTAAGCATAGGGTGGGGTAGAAATATGGGTAAAGAGGGAGGTTAGGTAGATTATGGGCATGGGGTAGAATAGGTTATGGGTAATGGAAAAGACATGGTAAAGGGTGGGGTAACTTATGGATGAAGGGTAGGGTGGTGCAGGTAATGGGTAAAGATTGGGGTAGTGTTGGTTTTGGGTAAAGGGTGGGGTGGGGTAGATCATGGGTACAGATCTACCCCAGCAGAAAACTAAACAGAAAATTAAAGTGAACCAGGTCAAAACTGGTTCTGCCATCGTCTGTATTTGAAAAGTACTTTAGGACAAAAGTATTCAAGGATTCGGGCGTTTAGCACGACCAACGCATGGAGGCCTTAGTCCTCGACCGTCGCGGGTTCGACTCCCGGCCCCGGCGACATTTTCCGCATGTCTTCCCCTCTCTCCTGTCAGCCTACTTTCAAAAGATACTGGCCACTAGAGCCACAAAAACCTTTAAGAAAATAAAAATTATTCAATGTGGATAAATTATTTAGTTTGGTTTTGAGATTTTATAATAGTTTGGAGGGAATCACTGGATTAAATCTTACACGTCTGAATTCTGTTTCCTCTTATGCTTTCCTTTCCTTTCCACCTGAACGATCCAAATGTTTTTAAAATCTGAATATGGATCCTTCTTATTGTTGTCGTATATTTGAATAAAATGCCCCAATGAAACGTGAAATGATGTTTTCTGGTGCTGATTTGGTTTTAGTTTTCTTGAATCTCCTCCATCGGTTTGCCTCTCTGCCTCATTTCCCACCTGAATTGCCGGTTGATTGACATCAGCTGCTTTTCATTTATCTCCTCCTGCACAGATACTCAGAGATTTTATTATATTTTCCCCGAGACTAAAGTTCCTCCACTCTCTCGTTCCTCATTTCATCTTGTATTCCCTGGCTGTGCAGCTGTTTTTATTTGATGTAAAGTTTAATTTTATCCACCTGCCTCTGGAGCCTTGGTGTTTGAATTTGGACGCTCCTCCAGCACAGAGAGGCTATAAGACAACCAAAATGGAGATTTTAAATTGAACTTAATGGGAGCAGCAGCGTGATGGTGACATTGAAGTCTCACAACCCCATTAGCTTAATGCATCAGAAACAGAACAACAAACTGCTCCCACATAACAATAAAAGATGCTGGAATAAACTCCAACTTCTTGCTCAGGCATCAAAATGAAGGGCAAACCAAGACTTTTCATAGTACATAATGGATCTTAAATAAATTAGCATATCATTAAAACATTATTTTAATCCAGTAGTTTAAAGTAAAAAGTTCTGCAACATATTTAAAGCACCCATTTATTAAAATATTGAAGAACAAGGCTTGGAGTTCAGCAACATTTTGTTTCTAACAATATTTAAATATTGCGTAAGATTAAAAACCTGATGTTGTATCATCACAGCACATTTCTGTATTGAAAGTAAGTACATCTGTTTATGATTTTGTGAGACATATTCATCAGTTTTGCTGAAATAAATGATTTAAATATCACTCTGAGTTGATTGAATTTAAATATTAGCTGAGTTTTTAGTTTGAACTTTCCAATGAGATGCTAATTTATGGAGATGCACTTGTAGATAGTTACCAACAAAAACATAATTCTGCTTTGTTCAAACCCATTTAATCAAAAAATGTCATCTAAGGTCAATCCAATCAGTTCCAGCCATTGTAATTGGGTTTTTCCCCACCGGCTTACAAGCAAAGATTAATCTCTAACTTATCTGCGTCTTTTCCAAACATCTGCTCACAACTGCACTTGAAGAAGCAAATAATGCCATTCATCAAAGCCTGTGGAGTATTTTGTGTTAGGAAAATTGGACCTCAGCAAACAGAATCACTTTCCACAGCTTTGTTTTCCTCCGTTAGCGATCAGGGATAAAAGTTTATCAGAAAGCAAGCCAGAAACTTTTAATGATTTTTTAGTTTGTTTAAAGTCACGTAGGGACAAGAAATGTGTCTCACTGAAGTGTTTTGATCACAAATCTGGCATCAATACAACTTACAGTTCACTCATGCAAACTGTTGATGCCTCTATCAAAAACTGGAGGTAATTTAGACAAACAAACAGCAGAAGCTGCAGGGAAATAAAGGCAGGATGAAAGGAGGGTTTTCAATGCACATCTGAACCAAATTCAGCTGGGAAAATAAAAATCAAACTCTTCAGAACCATGCAGAGGTGGTGTGTGTGTGTGTGTGTGTTTTAAATGTGAATTCTCCCTAATTGGGAGGAGGGATAAAAATTCAACCAGTAACAAGCAAAACGGGACAGTAATGGCTGCACCAAATTATCTAGATTTGCATTTCAAAAACCTTTGTTTCTATCTTTCAGACAGCAAACAGCTTCAATAAAAAAAAAATATATACAGATTAAACAAATGTCCAAAACTGGCAGATAAAACTACTATTTTCACTGAATGGCATTAAACTGGTGGCAGCTGCACTGGAAGCATTGGTTTCACAAAAACTGTCATTCTTTCAAAAAAAACAAAAAAAAACAAAATAAAGTAAAAAGAGGCAAAGAATGTTTTAACTTTGACAATCTAAAAAATGAAAGTAATTATTAGTACAGCAATAATTTGTAATTAATATCAAAAGTTTTTAGAAGTTTGAGTGTGAAGATGAATTTTGCAATTGAAAAACAGCAGGAAATCCCATAAACTGATCATGTCTAATAATGTGTAAGAAGCAAACGAAGGACAAATGTTCAACTTGTTCTAGACTTTAGTACCGGCCTGATCTCATGGTGGCCTGCTGGTTTCACACGCCGCCCAAAACCAGTTCCTCAGTGGGCTGGAACCTTCCTGAAAAACTCAGAAAGTCTTAAAAAATGAAAATTCATGCAACAGTAAAGACCATGAATGGTGTAGTAAACCCAGAATGAAGTGAATTGCTTTGTGTTTAAGTAGTGACTCTTGCTAGCTTGATTCATTCAACATTTTTATTATCGCTGAAAAGTTACATTTTCAATGACAGCTTTTTATTTAACCCTGATTGGACAGAGAAATACTTTTATTTCACCATCCATTAAAGGGATTAATTTGACTACTCTGTGATGACTGTGGTGGTGTTTTAACTTTGCATAACATTTCATTTGTTCAGGACAAACTGTGCTGAGAAGCTTCATATGTGTAATTTGGAAACAGTTGGAACAGAACTACAGGTTTTATTTTCTTAAGTCAATCCTTTTATGTTTCTTTAAAAGCAGAGTGTGAATGTGGGAAGCTTTTCATGTTGCTTTAATAATGTGGTAATGTTGACATTTCGGTGCTTCTCCCTGCAGCTGCAGTCTGGCTTTTAAAGGTTGTGGTTTTTAAATATTTCAGCGCTCTGAGAATCACATCGGCCCTTTAACTGCTCACTTACAGTTATTTCTAATTACCTTTCGTGTTGACCAAAGTGAACCAGCGAGGAAGCCAGAGGGAGGCAGATTAATGCAAACATGAGAACTTCACCTAACCTAAGCAATGAGCCAAATGAGCAAAGCAGAAACAAGCCCAGAGCGGCGTGGCCTCGTTTCTGCGCTGCCAGTCAGGATCCTGATGCCTGCCAGGCGCCTCGCTCCCCCGGCTCCAGATCAGCAGCATTCAGCCCATTTCCAACAGTTTGGTTCTGGAGCCAGAGGTGTTTGTTGTGGCATCCACTGTCTGTTGCGATGCTGGGAATGTGAAAGTGCTGGCCTCCGTCCCAACAGGTGGCCGGCCGGCCGGCTCACACAAAGCCGCTGCGCCGTTTCTCCTTCTGGCTGAGCTGCCTGATCCTGGGAGCTACAGTTCAGCCACAAGATGCTCACTAGCAAGCAATATTTTAGCTTTTAAAGTTTTTATTTCCAATCCATTTCCAGACTGTCCTGTACCTTTTGAAAGCTGAACTGATTTACTTTAAGACAAGGTTTTGTATTTATTTTCTGATATACTGTTGTTGGGTTTTATTACATCTCATCCTTTCCATTGGATGTAGATATTTCTTAACTCTTATGCTTCTTCATTTCTTCTCCAATTTGTTCAGAAATTAAAACCCATCTGCAGACTGGAAGGTCTCCCACGTTTAATGGTGCCAGACTACAGCAGGCACTGGGTCAGAGGCTGGCGGGGTAGCACTCTTGGGTTTCTGCCCAATTGGGCTTTTTGGGCAGGTTGTTCAAATTTGCAACAACAGTTGGTGTGTTTTAGAAAGCATTCAGTGGAAAATGTTTTCAAATTTTCAAAAAGAACTTTTAAAAAAATGCTGTATTATTGCACTCATTAATTAATTTATTTTGAAATGTTTAGAGTAAGATAAACATGACGTCATCAGTGATTCATCACTGGTTGATTAAGTCAAATCCCAGTTCAACGTCATGATTTAAAAGGTCATATCATCACCAGAAACACAAATCTCATTGTGTTCAAAGAGTTAAAAAGATGGATTTCGTTAGAGGTTGAGATGTGGACTTGCTGGTTTACGTGTTTTACGTTTCGTTTGGGTTAGAATTTGTCAGTCAGATCTGGCAACCATAGGTCATAGGTCACCAGTTCATCATGGAGCCGTACCGAGACAGACAGGAAGAACAACCATGAACACAGACACACGCACACACGCACACACACACACACACACACACACACACACACACACACACACACACACACTGCTGAGCTACATCGCTAATCTAACAGTAGGTATTACCAGACAAGAGCCAGAATATCCAACAAGATTTGGTTTTGATGAATACTGGAAATCAGAAGCTCTCAAAGTGAAGGGGAAGAATCTGCAGCTCTGGTACTAACTGAGGTCTGATGTGTTAAATGATGAGGAACGACTCCAGAAGTTAATATTTCATAAGAACACTGAGTGTTTTTGTCTGCTAAGTGTCTTAAAAATGAGTAAATATTTGATTTTCCTTCAGTTTAATTGAGATTGTGTGTTTTTGTCAGTTTGCTGCTTTCTAAAATATGAAAATTCAAGATGCAGATTTTTTTATTATTATTCATCCGTTTGAAATGCATTAAATCATAACTACATGTGCAGCATGTAAATGTTGCAAATTGCGAGACAAGAAAGATAAAACAGTTTGTGATGGACTGAAATGTGTTCATTACAAGTCAAATATAAATTTACTCTCCCTGGTCTTACCTGCATATTACACACAGTACTGAATGTTACATTTATAACGTGTTTGGGTTGTATATTTGTTAATGTATAAACTGATCTAGTAGAAATGTATTGTTGCTTCAAGTTTGGACTCATTGTTCTGCATGTGTGTAACAATAAGTCAGTCACATGAAGGAACACGACCGTTTCCAGTAAACAGTGGAAGTTAAATTGCATCTATTACAATTTAATAGACGTAATTGAAAGGATTTAAGCTCACAGAAGAGGTGACATTTGCTCTAGCCAGTATATTAGTATAAAAATGTTTGCTGGAAAAGTGAGAATGTTCCCTGCAGGTCAGGAATGAGCCACTGCTCCGACTGAAGGAGAGACAGACGCCCCTCTGGGGTCTTGTTAACAAATTAGAGAGAAATGGAGCATGAGATTGATGGTCATACCTGCAAGAATGAAGTCAAGTCAGGTTTGTTTATATGGAGACTTTCATACAAAAAGGAGCTTAAAGTTACTTCAAAGAAGAGAGAAACGTCCAAATAAATACGATGTAATAAAACAGAAATTGAATCAGAAATGTTATTAAATGCACATGTTTAAAATCTATAGAGAGCAAATAATGGTCTTAATCACTTTCTACTTACCTTTAATCCATGCATCTAATCAAACCTCTATTGTTTTATGGCTCATATATTAGAGAACTGGAGTCGTATTATACTAAAACAATCTTATGGGTGGAGTAATGAGTCATTAACACATTTTAATGTGTTTCAAATGACAGGTGGTTCACTGCAGTAGTATGTGCAGCAAAAATAAGAATGAAAGTTAGTCTATAAAACTGTTAAAATGTAATTATTACTGTAGTTTTATGCATTTATTGCAGCTTTTCTGACCTCCCCAAGTACCACAAGCAGACTGTGAGCCCTGGATGCGTCAGTCACTCTGCTGATGCAATGATTGGGTTGAAGAGTTGATTGAAATACTCATGTCTGGCTCACAGTGACTGCAGGTTAGATCTGAGCTTAGTTTGACCTGATTTAACACGTTGTGGATGGAAGACGCGCGTTTTTTATTCTTAATGCAGAAAAGGTCACAGAAAGTCAGTGGACAGAGATGCAAAGTGGAAATGACAAGAAAATGTATGGATTAATTTATTCTGAGAGGCAACGATGAGTCAGATCAGAGAGAGGAAATGTCAGGTGGGAAAAAAAATGAGAGAGAAGAAGTAAGGATGAAATTATTTGCTGCATGATGGGTAGTCAAGTGATGGAAAATATAATCAAGTTGTGAGTAGAAATACAAAACTTTTTACATTTTTATGGCTCCTAATGTAATTTAAAGACATCATTGCATTGAGCAGAGAATAGTTCTCCACCTATTCCTGTTTTCATTTCTGAAAAGTTACAACATTCAACCAAAAAGTCTTACAATGCAAAACCAAAAAAATGGAATAATATTTTATTGATTTAAAGGATTTTGAATGTACAGCTTGAATTACTGTCAGTAAATGTCAACTAATGCTCATCTGTTGTCAAAATGTGTTTGTTTAAAACAGGAACAAAGATCTTTCTCAATGCTTGCATGAACTCTGAGGAACAGATCAGAGGATGGCACATTCATTATCATAAAAACCTTTGAGTCGTTTATTTAAGCAGCTCCTGTTAAACCTCACTGTGACTGAGGTCTTTCCGTTTTACTGGTACTGCTCACATTTGCTTCCAGTAGGGCCGGGGTCAGAGGTCAGGGAATATTTCACCTCCAGCTTTCCGCTCCCTGAGCAGGTGAAGGTTTGGGTTCCCTGGGTCGGATAATGAGTGCAGGAGTTGAGACACATCCTGGTCCCAAACCTCAACCTTCAGGGATGATGTGTTTCCACCATAAAAAGAAAATTAAAGTTTTTCATCTTATTACAAATGTGTGAAGTTCATTTGTGAAAACACAGCAGGATCAGGCCTATTTTTCCATTTTATGTCTTAAAAGTTTTATTTAAAAAGAAAGTGTTGCATTTTAAAACTTAAAAGAAATGAAAAAAAAACAGCAGAACTGATTCCTGACAAAAGCAAAAGCAATCAGGTTTGGACCTCTGGAAAACACTGTTCAAGCTCATCTATAATGAGAAACTGAACCTAAATTAAACACAGCGTTCCACGTCGGATTGTCTGATTTGGTTTCTTCGGTCCTGAAATACGTGGCTCCAAACCACATCTTAGCAAAACTGGAGAGCAAAAGAACAAATGAATGTTGTTCATCAGGTGATCCAAGCGCTCAGCCTGAGCATCAACTCACGCATCAGCAGCTCCGATTTGGTCTCCGTCTAGACCGGAGGCTGGGACAATGATCACAGACAGAGTCCCCAACATGGTGCGCCTGGCGCTGACGTCGCCAGCCGAGTCTTCCACCGGGTCATGACCCGGTTCCAGAGGAGCGGCGCTGGTTCCGATCTGCAGCAGGAGGCTGAGGAGAAGAAACCCTGAGGTCAAACAGGCTGGAGCTAAACCAGAAAACCACATAAAGTCATCATCATGGAAGGCAGTTTGAAGAGTCAACATCCAAAGATGAACCTGAAATGATTCAAACTATCATGACATGAATGGCTGAGACAGGAAATGTCTCCTCAGTTAGAAACCAGTAAATTCACCAGGAATCAGTGGTCAGAACTGAAACAATTTATAGATCAATAAATTAGACACTCGTCCTTCTGTACGGACAGATTCTTCTGAGTTGTAGCAGAAAAATGTTTCAGTAAATCAAGTTTTGTTGTTGTTAAGATGATTGAGATGCAGAAGTAAAAGTCGTATCTTCCAATTATCTCCTGGAGTTAATTTTTATCTTCCTGTTTCACATCCTGAATAACTTACAGCTGATGAGCCTCTTCCAACAATCAAAACCTGATTCAGAAACACAATTAATGCCTGAGCAAGACGAGCCGAGGACCAGTTTCTAAAGGGTCCAGAGAGGCGGGTCCAGAGAGGCGGGTCCAGAGAGGCGGGACCAGAGAGGCGGGTCCAGAGAGGCGGGTCCAGAGAGGCGGGACCAGAGAGGCGGGACCAGAGAGGCGGGTCCAGAGAGGCGGGACCAGAGAGGCGGGACCAGAGAGGCGGGACCAGAGAGGCGGGTCCAGAGAGGCGGGTCCAGAGAGGCGGGTCCAGAGAGGCGGGTCCAGAGAGGCGGGACCAGAGAGGCGGGTCCAGAGAGGCGGGTCCAGAGAGGCGGGACCAGAGAGGCGGGACCAGAGA
>CAEFZX010023771.1:0-88368 GCA_903066825.1 Alfaro cultratus | reverse complement strand
TATTAACCAATGATTTCACAGAAGTTTGATTTACTTGGAGTTATATTGTGTTGTTTAAGTGTTCCCTTTATTTTTTTGTGCAGTATATATATATATATATATATATATATATATATATATATATATAATAGAGAGAGAGAGTAATAATAATAAGTAAATAAAATTAAAAAAATAAAACATCACGATAGAAGAGTTACAGTATCAGGCCTCAATTAAATGCCAAAGAATTTATTAGAATTTCGTAGATTAAAAGATGACAATTAGCTGGAGTTTAGATGTGACAGTAACTAACTGTTACCTTTGTTGCTTTGACCATTGATACAGATGGCAAATGTCATGCATGAGATTTTTCTTTTTAAATAAAGGACTAAATATATAAATAAAAATAGTTTGTACTCACAGACAGAAAGCTTGTGTGGGTATATGGGAAGACAGTGGACTTTTTTGCCAGAGGACCAACAAATTGTCATTATATGTGATAACCCCTATTGTATGGCGCTAAAACAAAAGAGCAAATTTAACTCTAAAAAAATCACAAAAAATAAATCTCTACATTATGCATTTTTCCAGTATAACCTTTTTACTCTTTGAGTTCATTGGCCTGAATGTTAACTGACCTGATAGACAATCCACCTTTGTACTGGGCCACAGCTTTTGGTATATATCACAGCCTGCCCTAAGTACCAACAAAATAAACCCAGGCAAAGAGGTGATCCATCATGTGATGCCTGGTTGTAATATATCTCTCCGTCTTGGTCACCATAACTCATCCTTATAGGAGCTGTTGAGTACTGCAGTGTTAGCAGGGACAGGAACAATAACTCTTGTACAATAATGGACCCCTGCACAGCCATGATGGCAGACTAGCCTTTGTTGTAGGAATATATTCCTAATATAAAAATATTTCTCCAGTAAAGGATCTTTGTCTTGGAAGTCCCATGTGAAAAGGAACTCAGGGGAGCAAATGATCCACACTCCTGTGAATATCTGAAAATACCAATGTAGAAGCCAGTGTAAAATGTGGAGGAATTTCATTCACCAGAGTACACACATCTGAGCCCCCAACTGTAACATGGGCCAACTTTATGAATATGTGCTACTGTTTCACCAGTAAGACCAAGTCCAGGTGTGATGCTGTTAGTGAACCATTTAAGTTCAAATTCATGTATCAATAAGCCCTACATTAATGGAAATTGGGTTTTAATAGAGATATTCTTATTCAGATGACATGCAGCTATACTCCTCCTCCAAAGATTTGTTAGTCCTCAAATCATTGATCTACTTTACCTAAAGAAAATGACAAATTGGTTAGGTAAGCTCTGAGAGGGCCTCTGAGTGCCTGATTATTGCCCCAGAAAGATTCTTCTGATCGGGCAACAAATTAGACATTTCTACTTGACAATTTAAGTCAAATTTAAAGTAATTGGGTGTTGTTTTCAACCAATTAATATCTCATAAGAGTGCTGACCCTTTTTAGTATTTGAAAAATATTTCCCAACTAAGAGGTTGCATAAAAATTTTGAAATCGTTCATGTTTGTACTTCCTACAGTCTATCCTATTGTGATTAACTTTTCACATGGATGAACAAAAAATCCTTCAATCACCTTCAGTTAACCCAAAACTGTGCAGCAAGACTCTTAAGTGGAACAAACAAAAAAACTAACATCAATCCAGCTTTCTTGGAGTTTTCTTGGATCCTGTTTTAAGGTGTTTCTGCATAGAGTTTGCATGTTCTTCCTTTGCATGTGGGGGTTATCTTTGAGTACCCCGATTTCCTCCCATAGTCCAAAAATATGACTTTTAGGTCAAAGGTGCTCTCGAAGTTGCCCTTAGGCATGCATAGGTGTCTGTGATTGTTCGTCCTGTGTGTCTCTGTGACGAACTGGACACCTACCCAGGTTGTACCCCACCTCTCACCTGATGACCACAGGAGATGAGCACCAGCTCCTCCACAACCCTGCAAGGATAATCTGGTAGATAACAGATGGATGGGTTTTTAACTGAAGACACGGCATTTAAAGCCATCATAAGATGTATTTGAGCAAAAATATGAATATAATGACTGCTGGTAACCACAAGCAAATTAATTACACTGTATTAGGAATTGTAGAACTAAAATTAGATTAACCAAATTTTAGTCTTGGTATCAGTGAGAAGTCATCAAAGTTACTAATCCCAAAGGCCACTTCAAATAGACTTATTCCAGCCCTCAGATGCAAATTATTCACAATCCCAAACCACACCATACCAAATCCTGTTCAGCTTAATAATTCAATGTCACTCTTTTTACTTGTATTTTGCTTATTTTACAAATTGTCATAGGATTTATCACAATGTTATACCTGCTATATGTGGTTTCATGAATGCATAATACATATGTTGTAGTAGGTTGACTGTTGGAAAAGGGCACCTCCATGCAAATGCAAATCAGTTGCCGGTGCATAAAAACATGACATTGAGAATCCCTTGTCCAAAAACAAGCTCTTAAGTAAAAATACATTATGTGTCAAGAAGATTCTTATTTAAAAAAATAACTAGGTTGAACAATATTTTCACAAAGAGCAAATATCTGTTTTGTAACTAAAGCTGCAGTTACATGTTTAAGACAACATTTAAAATAAATTAATATTTTAGTGAAAATGACAACATTTAAACCTACTCTGGAAGATGCAGTTTTGGCATATAGCATAACATATTCTTTTTAAGTACTGGTGGAGTTCACAGCTGAAAGAAGTCATCTGCTTGTGAAAAGTTGATGCTGTTGTACATGCTGTTATTTATTATTACTTTGGACCTTACTTTTTCTTCGTAGCTTTGTCTGTTTCCATTTAAACTGAGAGACAAAAAAAAAGCTGTTAACTTTATTTTTCAGGCCCTGCTTACACTGAATGCTACACATCCATTCTTTAGCTTGAAATGCCATGAATTAGTTTCTGTTATAAGGATTTTTCTGCATCTGTCTGCAGTACATGAGGTGAACAAAACAGCGATATGAATCTGAATGAGAACTCAAATGATCTTTTGTTACTTTTGTCTTAGTCTCTTGGAAAATATTAAAAATCGAAGATGAAAGGCATTTTAGTAGTTTTGTCAAACAGTACACTGCTATAATATTTAATAAGTATATAGAGCTCTGCTAACCAAACAGTATGTTTTGTCTTGGGAAGAAAAAAAAAAGATTTTATGCTTACTTCCTACCCCACTCAATCTCTACACAGAAACCATTTTTGTTTCATGTGATGAATCACCAGGGAACAGAATAAAGACAGAGGTAGAATTAGACAGGAAGAAAAACTCATACAGTAGCCTAAAATTTCAGTAGCCAATATACTATTAAAACATAACCATGGTTCATTGCATGGCTGAGAGAGTTGCTGAAAAGTTTAGATGAACTAGCAAAAGGTTAAACCACCTTTGTGTTTATGACCCACCAAGACTATTCCTCTGCAGTAAATTAGAGGAGGATTAGGATTATTTTGTTTGTAGCTATCATGATTTTTTGAGTAATTTTTACTCATGATTTTTACCATAATTATTGAAAAAACTACATATGAAAACCAAAATTTTAACATCAACATATGAAATTTTATGGAGCATTCTTTTTAAAAACATAAGCTTGCATAAAATGTATGTTTGCAGTGCAGAGCCCACATAAGCATTGCACTGAAATTTTGGATTGTATTTAATAATCTCAACTGGACAACATCATCCTTTATAATATGAACTAATCTTATCATTATGTTGGTCTTTTGGGATGACCTGCCTGATAATAAGTGTAATTAATGTATAACTATGCTAGACCTCATGCAGAGGCAATAAGAGGTCACAGATTTGAGAAGAGGTTAAAGTGGGACTCGCTATGAGTAGGGACTCTGATATTTCAGGTTTGCAGAGTGTTTTTGTGCATAGACTCTAAAATCCGACTGACATTATCAAACCAACTGTAAACAGTGACATATCTTTCTTTTCTGTGCACCAGTCAGTTATTTTAGATACCACAGACAGCAAAAAGCAGACGGAGAACATTTACTGAAAGATAATAATATTGAGTGTTTGTATCTCAGTTGTTTACGATCAGTGTGAAAGCAATAATGCAAAGAAGAAATCATTGACAGAATAGGTTTAATGTATATATTAAATAGTAACAGTTTTATGCCTTTTAATAACTTAATCCTAAAGTGATTTTGTTTTTCCATATTTCCTGAGTCCTAAATAATTTAAAGTTAATTTTTCCTCATAAATCTGAAAACCTTTTTGAAGCATGATGAGTTCTCAAATTCTAGTTAGGTCAAGTTCAACAGATTATGTAAAGATTTTAAAACTTAATTGCAATGCACTCTTTCTTGACCTTAGATTTATTTTTTATTGAATATAATTAGTTGATGTTTAAAATCTTGAATTTAATAAGGAAAACCAAAACAGCCCCAGGTATGGCCATGAAAGGGCAGATTGTTTACGTTCTTCTTTCCCTTTTCTCTGAAGAAAATAAGTCTGTCTCTGTTTGACTGTAGAGGCCTTCATGTCAACGTCTTCTTCAGAGGCTCTGCCTGCACAGAGCTGAAAGAGTTGTTCTGACTCATCAGAGAGAACCACAACTAACTGATAGTTTTACTTGACCAGGCTGATGAACTTGTCAGACTTGCAGTCCATATTTTATTTTATTCCTTTCCTTTATTTTTACTTGCATCTCACAATTTGGTATGTGTGAAATTTTTGTGTACAGTTTGGTTTTAATTTTCCACCATGCTCAGGGTCACTCAGTAACTCTGTAAGAGTTATTCTTAAACTTGAGTTGCCATTTAGACCCAGCATTCTTATTGTTTGTCCACATGTACTTACCACTGTCTGGCTTTCTTTGTTTGTTTTTTTCATTAATATATATTTAAAGGCAAGGTTTTAAATTATTTTGTCAATTTTGATCTGGCTTTCTTTTAGAAGAGAAGATACAATTTGTTTTATATCTCATTCATCTTTTCAATCTTGCAAGTCTAAGCATCATGGGAAAGTCTGGTTATCATACTGTTTAGGAAGGAGATGGATTCTGTGTCCCAGAGATAAATATGTTTTGGTGTAAAATGTGTGACCCCTCTTGTAAAAATGTTGGCAGAAGTTGGCAAGAGAGTGTCATTATCTACTATGAAATGACTCATCTGCAGCTCTAAAGGAAATACGTTATTTCTGCATAAACCAGATTTTTGTTTGAAAATGCACAGACTGATTAAGATTTTAATTCTGGGGGAAAAAAAGGTGAAAGTTTCAAAACCTGAAAACACAATCCCAACTGTGAAGTATGAGGGTGGCAACATCATGCTGTGTGTGTTTTGATGGATTAGGGATTGTTGCAATTTACAAAATAGATGACTTAGGTGGAACAAACATTGTCTGAAAATAGAGAAGCATCATCTCAAGACATTGGCTGGAAAGATAAAGCCTTTCAAATGGACAATGATGACATACAGCCGAAATGGTAGCAAAGTGGCTTAAAGACAATGTTTTAGAGATGCCATTTAAAAGTCTTGTTTTCAGTCCCGTGTAAAATGTGTGCGCAGACCTGAAATGCTAGTGCAAGCAAAGTGGTTTACAAATGTGACTCACTCACACTGGTTCTGTGTGGAGAAAAGTGTCAAAATTGAAGGAGCCTATTATGACAAGCCTAGCCAGAACTTTTTAACTGTTTCATCAATATTTTTCAAAAAGGTTTAAATTACCCTTTGCTTTATTCAATCAATTCTATCTGATTGAACAAATGACAGCGTATGAATATACTTCGGATGTGGCCTTGTTCTTATATGAGACAAAACAAAAAATATCTTATTACATATTAATTCATATTTTAACTCAGCTCTGGTCAGATTTCTATACACTACCAACCAAAAGTTGATGAGTTGTAGTCCATCTTTTCTCTCTTCTGTCCTTCTTATACATATTATCCTCTTATCAGTTTACAAGCTTGTGTGGAGGTGTGCTAGTGTTTAGAGTGTAATCGCTATGAATAAAATGACTAAATAAGGTTTTATTTCTGTCATTTACAGCTATGTTTGTTGTGACTTGAGTCATGCAGCTCCGACTGTGAATGATGCATTTAAACACAGTCAGAGTTAGACTCAAATGAAGGGGGACTGGTTCTGTATCATTTACAAGCAAACTGAGAAAATTGTAGCTTTGCATGCTTTTAAGTCTAACGATAGGGGAAGTATGCATTTTGTTAAAGATATTCAAGGTTATGTTACAATACTGACAGAGTTTTTACCTGGCCTGTCGACAAAGAATAAAATTCAGTTTCATGACACACAGAGTGTCAGGACTTGTGAGTCAAGTATGCCTTTGAAGATGAGTAATAGTGAAGTGAAAACATTGCTTAAAGTGATATGACTTTTTAAACTAGGATGGAACCACATAGTAAAACAACAGTAAAGTGTCTCCCTTCTTCCTAAGAGTTTGTGCTAACCAGTTGCCTTCTGCTTTCAGTCATATCACTCAGTCTATGGAACTCTGTGTGGTGCTCCTGCTTCAAATGCTCCACTTTCACTCTGATCCTCGGGAAACCTGCTGCTGTAAAGTAAATGAATAAAAATGTAAATCAAATAGGAATAGGAAAATAGACTGGGTTTGTGACCTAAACCTCTGTATAATCACATGAACTATTTTTCAGTGTTTTTCTGTATAGTGGAATGAAGATATTCATGAATATACTTATAGCGCGAGCCTGCTAAATGAAGTCAAATATTCTTATAATTATATTTGGAATGGATTCATTAAATCGGATGTTTCTTGTTTCTCTTCATCATTACTAGCTGTGTAATAACTGTTTATGCCACAGCCCTGTTTTTTTAACACTAAACTTGTTATGCTCAGCACAACTAATTACCAGAAGGATACCGAAAAAGAAAGATTTTTTGCTAAGGGTACTCAATTGTAGAGCCACTGCTGCACAACCCAAGCTTCTCAGTCTTCATTGGTTTAGTATTTTTTCTTTTTGTTTATCTGCCCATGTCAACTTATTTTGATTCAAGAGTCCATCTGCTGACGTTAATTTCTTTTACGGGTCACACACAAAGAACGTGTGCCTTCTTCTTGTGTTTGCTCCTTGTCAGTGCCTTCAGTCATTACAGCAAGATGAAAGCAGTTAGTCAGCTTCAAGGACTTGTGATTGCACTAAAATACAAGCAGCAGGGAGGCTCTGTAAACAGCTGACAGACTCACACGCTCTGCACTGATTCATCCGAGCACCTGCGAGCTATAGCACAGATCCAGTTCTTTCAAAGTCTATGTTCTTTCTATCATTCAGCATTTTTAGTTATTATGATTTAACTGTGCATATGTGAAAAAAAGCTTGTTGAAATAACTTAAAGGTAGGAAACAACATACATCCAATTATGCACAACATTTGTCTCATCTAAAGCAGTTTTTTAGACTGTGTGGATCGTGTCTTATATTCAAGAGGCTTTATTTCATTGTATATTTTTTCTTTCTTTTGAAAAAAACAAAAGCAAGAATTACTCATCAGTTCTTTTTCTCATTCTGACTTTGCATTAGGATTGCTCAAAATTCATTTTGCAATGTTGCAAGTCTTTCTAAAATCTTGACGGGTTTACAAAGTACGCAGGCTGGAGATTTTTCACATTACTTTCTTAGATAAAAGGTGCAACAAACAACTGTTTCTCACAGACTTTCTGGCTTGGAGCAAAAAAGTTGTACCAATAGGTAAGTGTCTAAAAATTAA
Organism: Alfaro cultratus; assembly: GCA_903066825.1. Taxonomy (NCBI): domain Eukaryota; kingdom Metazoa; phylum Chordata; class Actinopteri; order Cyprinodontiformes; family Poeciliidae; genus Alfaro; species Alfaro cultratus. The sequence goes on along the minus strand of CAEFZX010023771.1, from coordinate 80,644 downwards.
GTTAATAATATTACTGTTGAATTACAGAATTAAAGGTTGGTTTTTGTTAGAACTCAGTAGGTAAAGTTGCCTGGTATCACCAAGGTTTCTTTTCATCATAGAAGTCTGTCTTTTTGAAACTTATTTTCTGCCTGTATTTATTATGCACAACATTCCTCTCCTTTAGAGCAAGCAGCAAATTTTCACAATAAAGGCCTGTTGCGAACTGTGCACAGAGCGAACATAAAAAGCTCTGCTTTCATGGATTTCGAGCTAGAGTCTATGCACTGCTTCTTATTACTCCTTCTGCATCTTACGCCTAAGTGTTTTGTTAGGAAAGTTCCTCATGCTGATGTTTTATTTGCACTGTTTGTCCTCATTCTTTATTCTTCAGTGGACACTGTTCTAGGTTTTCAAGGGTTTTACATTCAGCAGTATATTCTCATTTTGAAAACTTTAGCTCAGGTAATTTTCCACAGTTTTTTCAGTAAAGATACTTTTGGAATTTATTGCCTTAAAAGTAATTTGATTAATACTTTAAATGACTGCAACATTGACAAATGGAGCAATAAAGTTGAGATATCAACTTTACATGTTCTGTGTACTATTGGTACACAAAATGCGTATAGACTGCAGTTTACTACTGCTACTGCAATAAATGTTTATCTATACACATTTATTGTTTTGATTTATCATGATGTGACAGTAATATATTCCAATTTATAATCTTTGGATACTACAAAAAATACTGTATTGCTTGAATTATTATTTTTATGATTTTTTGCCATCATTTGTTCCATGAGCACAAGAATAAAAATCAATACATTCAAAAGCTATTAATAAATGCGCTTATTGTGTGCAGCACACTTTTCTGTCACTGCTGTCCTGAAGAGGCCTATGTTTAGAGCAGCATTTGTGTTTGTGTTGTGACGATTGCTGTACCATGTCATTAATAAAAATAGTACTATAAAGTATTGTGATGAAATTTCAACTCCAATCACTCTTAATAGCAGAAACATAGATTTTCTTTAAACCTTAAGACCGGTTCATTTACTTTTGTAATGAAATAAAATCACGTGTTGGCACTACTCATTGTGTTGATGTTTAGACGAAGACCCAATTGTGCCAGCCTGAATTGTGAGTCACAGCAGTACATTGCAACGCTCTTAGATAATGATCTTCTTGTGACAGAAGGGATCATCACAAAGTTGTGTCATACAGTTCACTTACACACAAACACAGGAATATCTTCTTTTTCCAGTCATTCAGACCCTTCATTATGTGTCTGAATGGCCCATAATGCATTTATTACCAAATGCTCACCTTCTTACTTAGTAATCAGCTATGTTCACATAATATCCATTCCTTCAGTGGATTTTCTATTCCAATGCAAATTTCCATCTGCCGTTTTCTGTACCCAAATAACTGAAATTGTAGTGAGACAATGCATGTTTCTTGTCACAAAAATAGTTGTTTTTTTGGAGCGCGGAGTGACAGGGCAACCTACTTATGGTGCATAGGTAATATACCTGACAGTAATATTCATGTACTCTGGTTCTGACCACCTGTTCAGATGTTCTGGGGCTGGATATGTGAAAACCTATCAAAGTGTCTGAAATGTAGCATTCCACCTTGCCGCCGTCTTTACTTATTGGACAACTTTGATGATTTAGTTGAAATTCAGTTCACATGGTTCTTACTGACTTATGTGTTGCTAAGAAAACTGTCCTCTGGAACTGGATAAACAAAATACGTTTAGTGTTAACCAATATAGAGGCCTTTTTTTTTAACCATATTAGTCTTGAGACAGCCTCTTCCTCTACATCAAATCAATCTCTCTGGGCTCCTATGATCAGTTCTATCTCCTAGAGGGATGGGGGGGCTTTGGTTTCATCCCATGGGGTATTGTTGCTGGTGGAGGGTGTATCTGTATTGGGGCTTTAAGGGGTGACTTGGGATACCTGCATGCAATGCCTTTAGAGAGTCTGCCAGCAGACATACTGCTCTGGTAGCTGTGGGTTTGGGGTTTTAAGGTACGTCGGGCTTGAGTCATGGGTGGTATACCGTAGTTGTTCTGAGGTCCGGGGAACCCCTAGTCACATTTGATGCATCGGTGGGGGTTAGAAGCCAGAAGGGAAGTTGTAACAAGCTCAAACTTTGTGCCTAATGTTCTATTTGTTACGGGGGTTGACCAAATGTTGGGGTGGCTGTACCTTATCTTCTGTGCTGGGGCTTGGTGGACACCCTGGGGTGGAGGTGCCAGGGCCTTCCTGTCTTGATGGATCTCAGCAAATGGATGACCACCAGCGTATTGTGGTCTTCAGGGTCATTTCTGTTATCCCCCAACTCTACCTGTTTAAATGTATTAATAACAACACCGATCAACAGTACATTTGAGTAGAAGCAGAATTGCTGGTGTTTTTCTTGTATTCCCTTTATCCTTCTCCCTCTCTTCTATTCTTATCCCCCTCTTTAGCTTGTAACTTTTTGCCCCATTTGTGTTTGTTTCTTAGCTCTCTTTTTCCCTTTCTTTTCTGGAGCATTATAGAGAAAGCTATAATGCTTGACTTGTGGAAGTAAATCTGTTGGCCTTCTAATTTGTACTCTGACAATGATTCTGAGTTCTACACTGCCAGATAGGATACCTTACTAAAACATTCCTGGACAAAACATTTTACATTTGCATCTGCGATGACCCATTCACAGAAGAAATTAGATGAACATTTTAAATGTTGGATTATTCTTCTCTCCCAACATCACTAGGTTAGTATGTTGTATCAGGTTATCACCATGTTAGTGTGTCAGAGGTGTCAGATCCCAACAAGTCACATTGGAGAAGAAGAGGTACTTGTAAGCCTCCTCGGATACTTTAAGCCTTCTTGACAGTGTTCTCTGAATTGACTCCATGGGAGGTAATATCCATCAGCGCAAACATTTCCAGATAAAAAGCCAGGAAAACATGTTGGCACTCACAGCTTATATGACTGAGACTCATTAGGTTTTATGCTGTCTGAACTTTTTCACACACATGCAGAGCAGCTCCCTGTAGTCATTTCTTGGAGTGTTTTCAACAATTTTGTGAGACTCATTTGGCTTTTAGAATGCTTGCTTTGAAATGCTCCACTTTCTAGACTCCTTGGTATTGCTTAGGGGACACGTTGAAAGGATGATGACTGGCAATGTGGACATATGCTTAGGACCTATTTGTTACAATATGTCCTAAGCATACTGGGTATTGCATCACATCCTGTAAGTTGATCATTTTATATACTATACATTAATTTATTCAATTAATTTAACTAATAAAGGTTTTATTTGTGAACAATATGAAGCTACTTACATATGTCTGTTCTATCTATTCTACCCATCTGTTTAATTACTTGAATGTGAAGTCTGTAGGTTTAACTGAAACCTAAAAGTATTAATCATAATAAATGTACATGAGTTTGTTAAATTTCAGAAGCACATTATTCATGCTTGCTGTAATGTTAGATCCTTCAAGGCTAACACTTTCTCAAACAGCAGCATCTTACAAAGTCTGTTTTCCAGAGGAGAAATATTGTCTTTGATCCTTTAATGTGTACAGTACATGTTCAAGCAGACTTGCATAATATTTGTTCTCCAGAAATCTGTGAATAAATTACTGTAAAGCTTAGTTCAGTTGCCCTCAAGATGAACAGTATACATTTCACTGATTCTCTGACTTCCTACTCAGTCATAGTTTTTGCATTTTTCTGTATTCCATGCGGTTTATATTTAAATTATGAAACACAAATTTCATGCTTTTTAGTAAACATTGCCATATGTAAATGCAAAGCTATGGCAGTATTTGAGGTGAATTTGTCTCTATTGATAGACTGCTTTAAATAAAGATGTTCATGTAACTTACCAATATATAACATATGTTCCTGGTTTTATGTTTGGCATAGTTTGCTTCAGAGCTTAATTTTTAGGATTCCTGTGACGCAGATGGTGGTGGGTAATTAGGTGGCTGAAATATTTCAGTTTTATGAGCGTAGTTTCTGGCTGCGCTTACCACAGAAAGCAGACTGCCCCCTGTTATTCCTCACGCCTAATTGACCATCAGTGAGGACTGGTGTGCTTAAGTTGTTGACAAAAGATGCTATGTGGTTTCCATAAATGTGCCAATTTTCTTTGCAGCAGATTTCTGATTTTGGCTCGGCACCTCAGATATAGCCTAATAAGCAGTTTGTATTGCCTTTTGATTTGTGCTATATAGACGCTAACACAAACCGTTATCCTTCATATGCCAATGCTTTTGTTTTTAGAATATTTTTTCTATCTTGAAATGAAAACACTAGTTTCTCATCTTTTTTGTGCTTTTTGTTTTTGTGATTGCATGAACTGTGGCCTCAAGCGGACAAATAAAGCATAGACAGAGCCACTTTGTGCATTTGAATCTGGAAGCAATATGGTTTTTAAAACTTGATGAAACACTGTAGCAATTTCTCTGTCAGTAGGATTTTCAGAGAAAAAGGCATCTTAATACATTCCACATATCTGAAGACAGGTTGTAAACACCATGCAGTCGAAGCTGCTGAATACTGGTGGAATATTAGGAAAGATCAACTCAAGAAGTTATCACATGATTTACAAATTTTAAGTTTAGTTAGGATCACATGCTAAACTAATGACTGCAACAACACAAATAATTTAATTAAAACGTGCATAATTGCATCTGAAAGGACTTTTGATTTGTTCCTGCATATTGTAAGGTGTTGTTAGTTTAAGAGAGAATTTGAGTCCTGGACAATAATTATAATAAATTCTGGTTTGATATGTGAATTTTGATTACTTGTTTCCACTCCCTGCACAGGCAGTGTGTGTTTCTAAAACACAACCTGTCACCATTTTTTGAATTGACAGCTTGTCTTGTTGTAGAGTGAATTAAAAAAGCTTATTGCAAAGATCTCCCAAGTATGATTACTTTTCCCAGTCAGTTATTTTTTATTTGTGTATCAGTTTAACTATACTCTATGGATATTAAATGTACAGAGTTATTGTGCATTAGACACAACAACCCTGTACATCTGGGAGAGAATTCACAAACATAAAACATTGTTTTTTTTTTGTTGTTTTTTTTCTAGTTCATGCTGTGACTGTCTTTACTTCAGTATTGATCTGAGACTTAAACTTGAGACTTATGTGTGACTTCTGAAACAATGGCTTGGTTAAGCCCACTGACCTTTTCATTATCACTGGAGAGGCTCTTCCCATTGTATATCAGCCTTTTTTGACTTTGCTTAATAGCTTACTGACAATGAACTTCAGCGACAGGTCACAGCTGTTTGCAAAATATTGAAACTCTACAGGATAACATACCAGAATATATGCTAAACTCAAATGCTTTTTGTTATGACAAATTGTATCTTTTATTTGGAGAAATAATGACTATATACAACCCTGGTGGATGAGTGAAGACAAAATTGGGTCATGTGAAAGACAGACACAAGTATTCACTGAAAAATGATTCTGCAAAACATTAGTTCATCAGTATGCGGTTTCAGTATTAATCTTAATTGTGGTCTGTGCAGGCAAATTAATCCTGTTGAATGATAGTGTGGTACAAAAGTGAATTTCAAGGAGATGAAGATTCCCTTGTTCCTCATATTAGTTTAGTTTCAACCTGCCTCTATGACAAAAGACCGAATATCCTGGTCATTAATTCTAGTAGTTGGTAAGAACAAAAACTTTTAAACATAATCAAAGCAAGTGTTGCTGAGAGAGTAGCTCATATTTTTGTCTGTGAGTGGTTATATCAAAAGGCCTAAGTCTCTAGCCGGAAGGAGGAACTCCAGTATATTAAAAATAAGGAGCTATTTCCTTCTTCATCCTCTCTTATTTGTCTTACAGTATGAACTTCTATCCTCTCTGTGACCAGACACTCCCTACTTATAAACCCAGAATGCTTTCTTAGCCTATATATCAGATTTACCTACAGTGTCATCTACTGTGTCACTGCAGAGAGGAGCTTTGAATGACTCGCAATAAATCATGATTTCCAGCAGCTTCAGGGAGCTCACCTCTATCTAGACATGACCTACTTCTTAGCAAAGTCCTAACAACCTTCTTGTTGAGTTCCCTTGTGGGATAAAGGATAAATGTAGATCTTCCCTCTGTGCTCATTGTCCACTTTGTCACTTCATTAGTTATACACAGATGATGTCTCTTCAGTCCTGGTCACATGACTTGTGTACTGTGTTAACTTGCAGTCTACTTCATTATTCTTCTGTGCAACAAATTAGTGTGTTTGGTAAAGCAGCTCTGCTTATGCAACAACATAGCTGTTCTACTTGATAAGTGGTAGTCCTAATTTACATAAGACAAACGTGTGCTGGAATAGAATAATTATGCTGACTTAAGAGATGTAAAACATGTTGATGCAAATGCATAAAATCTTAATAGATCTTCAGTCCACGATGACTTAAGTGCACGATTTCTTTCAGTGTTCAAGTGAAACCAAAAATTACTTTAAAATAGTGAAGTATCCTCTTACAATGAAAACCATAATGCCTTTTTTAATAGACTAAGACAAGGTGCATTTGCCACGTTTGGCTATTTTCTTTATTACCACCTCTTGACAATAGGGTTGTTTGTATGCTACTCAAACTAAAAAATAAACGGAAAGAATTTGAAATGCAAAATTTCAATGAAAAGCTGTATTTGTAATTCACCTCGGATTTAACAATGGTTAAACTGTAAAGATATATCAAACAGATGAAAGTTAATTTTACGTCACATATGCTATGCTACGTATACTACACTATTTTCTCAGCACAAGAAAATATCTAATTCTCAACATGGCTGAAGCAGTGCCTGTATGCTAACACAGCCCCAATTAATCTATCATTCAGCTCCATCTTACCAAGACACTCAGATGCTTGAACTTTTTCGCTTGAGGCAAAGACTGACCCAAAACCTGGAGGTAGCAGTTCATATTTTTCCGGTTGAATACATTGGCCTAAGACCTTGAGGAACTGATTTTTATGTACATATACATTTCATGATCAATTGGAGGAATTGTATCAAATTTGTAAGTATATTTATGTACCAAAAGATTTTGAATATAGGAAGAGTGAATCTACTGTTAAGGAATGTTCCTCTCAAGATTTATTAGTACATTAAATATTGAAAGAATATTATGTTACACGTGACACTCTTTTATTCAGAAGAAACAAGTTGACCTTCTTGTCATACTATGTGCCTTGCATCTTGTGTATAGTCAAGCAGCTTCTGAAAGAGCACTGAAAGTAATGAATTGTGTTTACAATACAACATAATTCACTGAAGGTCAACAGAGCCTAAAACAGAGGGTGAAATGGTGCATAACAAATGAAGGAAACGTCGATGGTAAATATAAGAGCTGGCTGTCGTTTACAAGACTAGATTCTTCTGTCACAGCCGTTCCCTGTCCTTGTTAGGATGGCCTAGTTTCGTCGCAGAGGCTTTGCCCACCTCCTCACACTTCTTTTTTTCTTCTTCGTCTTTCCCTCCCGGAGGAAAATATGTGTCTCTCTTAGACCTCAGGATCTCTACATAAAGCATTTGTCTCGCTTCTCATCTTCCCCTGGGCTCAATTAGAAACATTTTTCTGTATTTGAGATGATCACTTGCTGTGCGTTGCAGACAACTGTAATCTCTAAAGTCTCAATTTTAGAGCTAAACTTCCTAAGGACATCTTTATCTGCTGTGCATAGTGATTACATACATTTATAACAAAATACACATAAAGCTACTTCTCTTCTGTAGTTCAACGATATGGATGTAAATCAAGATAATTTAGTATAAATCCACTAAATGTGATGCGCTAGTGAAAAGCAGAATTAGTTATTTCATTTATATCTAATTGTTAAAAATATATATCCAATAAGCTAACCCTTTTGCCTATTCTTTTCTATTTCTAATTTATGTTGTCGCTTTTAATTGTAAATGTAAAACTGTTTGTACACATTTTTCTTTGTCATTGCTGACTAAAATAGTCAAAGAATCAATCAACATTTTAGATGGAAGTTTTGGAACTGAAAGTTTGCAATAGTAAGTATCAGTACTATCTGTACAAAAAAAAAGACTGGCACAAGTTTTTGACTTTGAACATACACATGACGCATAGAAAATGTAACGGTATTTCTAAAAATCAGCCCCTTCTGAGAAACAGAAGGGGCTGAACATAAATGAGAAACAATTCTGAACACAGAATATCTTATGGCTGTAATCATTGAGCTGGCCAATATGGCTCAAAAAATAAAAACTCAATTTTCATACCAAATCCGATTTCTGATTTTCTCCCTTTTAAAGAAAAAACCCCCAGAAATTTACAAATGACAGAAAATATTTTCAAAAACATGCTTTTATTTCAGCCATTCCTTCTGGTAGCAGATCTGAATTGAAAGTCCAAATAAATACCATCTGGATAACATGCTTGTCAAATGACCTGGTAGGTCCTGGGCTGGCTGCCATCAGTTTGAACCTTGGAAACAAAAGGAGTGCATTGAAACAAAAATTTGATTTTCAAAATATTTAATCTTTATAAAAAAGAAAATTGCATTGATTAATGAAATCAATTTAACGCCCTCTCATATGTGACCATGGTTGATAAACATTGAAAGTTGTGAAAAGATCAACAATAACAAAAAAGTGGAAGGATTGAAATATCCAGAAGAGTTAGTGATTAATTTTATTTATTTAAACTCTTTGCAGACTTAAAGGGAAATTGATAAATGGTCATTCATCGTTATTTATTTTGACTGTTTTCTTATTCTGAGCACATGATACAAGAAGTAAAACAATAGACTTACTATATTCTGAAACTTTTTAAAGGCTAGTAACTTTTGTTAAAACTATGTACAGTTGGTTAACGCTTTAACCAGCATATAACACGGGCAATCAGTCATCGACTACGTAAAATTTGCTTTCTTAGCACATAGGTTGCAGTTCCAGGACGGCCAAGATGGTGATTAAAATTGTGAGGTTATGTGCCAAATTCACTTTAACTGTTCTGAGACTTGAGCTGAACTTTTCAGAGGCCATGTTGCAAACTTTTGGAGGCATTCCAGAACACAAAACGTTTACAGAAGATACATATTTTCACATTGTAATGTGTAAAGCAGTTATTTAGCTGCAATATGACTGTTTGCAGTGGGCTCCTTAGATTAAATGTGCATTTTTGTTCCAGCTACCAAATTGGAATTTTGTGCCAAAGTGTGAGTGGAATAGAAATGGTAAAACTACAACAAAAGTTTCAGAATCAGAATTATTTGTTGATTTGCACATCAAGAGTCAAATGCATTTGTTTAGGAAAAAAACAAAAAATCAAAAAAAACATTATATCCTTTTACAATGATGTAGGTATCAGATTAACTGGTTCGATATGTCTATATGCATCAAACATGCCTTGATGAGCTTTTATCAGCAGAATGGAATAATGTAAAGTCTGAGTAAGTGAGGGGTTTAGATTAATGGGGGGATATACAAAAAAGGTCACTGCTAGTCATAAGTTAGCATTAAGTTAGCACTGCTGAAAAGTGCATCTGTCCAGAATTTTGCTTTCGCACACTTACTTAGCTGTCAGAGCCCTACCCCTTTGATTGTGCAATAACAGCAGGATATTCATGAGACACTGTTTCCTAGCAACATAGCGTGCGCACTGTGTTTTAGCTACAGTAGCATGTTTTCTGGGATCAGTCACCACTAAGACAAAAGATGAATGAAACGTCGGCTGACTGTTTATAAGTGGGATGCAGACTTTCAAAGCTTTCAGAAAATGTTCTTTTTTGAGTTTAACATCACAAAAAAACTGTGGACACATGCATTGTCTGCGTCTTCTTTCAGCATTAAATTGGCCAACCTTGTCTCTGATGCAGCCTCCAGATATTTGCTTTTTACAGCATAGCAGCCCCTGTTTGTCGTAGTACACAATGGCATCAGAACACAGCTGAGAGAGCCCACTCACAGGAGCCCAGAGAGAAAACACCACCGCCACGCTTCTCTCAATCCCGCTGTAAATTGATGCTCGATTCCAGACAAATGCACTCCTGCGTTCATTCTGTCACCTGAGGGTACTTGTATTGTTCTGTGTTCAGGTGCTTATGAGAAAAGGTCTGTGCCTAGTGGATAAACATTTCATCTGCTCAACCACTTATATTTGCACAAGGACTGCCTCAGCATCGGTACTCCAGCTTGTAACATACCACTATGTTCCGTTTTATTTCTAAATGGGTACAGGGTAGAGTGGAATTAACAGGCTGTTTTGTAGGACAGTTGCTGTAATTTCTTGGTTAAAATAATTCTGGGTTCCACTGGTTTTACTGATATGGGGAAAAAATCACACGGTTTTCAGGTGTGGGAAACGAGTGTTTAAAAAGGGGGCGTGGGCGACGGCGCAAGAAGGGCGGCACATCCGGGGAGGAAGCCGCTCACCGACAGATAGGAGCAGCGGGAGCTTGGCTTTGAATGACTGTTTAAAACAAGTAAAAGCACTAAGAAAAGAGAATAAAAACAGCGATCAGAGTTCGCCCCAGCGCTGCAGATCGAGAGCAGGAACTGGCTTGGAGCTTGCACCGAGGAAACGCCGCCCGGTGCAAGGACAGGACGCCACCAGTGCACGGAGACGCCGCCGAGGGGTAAAAAGGACGCTCCCGGTGAGATCGAACCTTTATTTTTCCCTTTGGGGATTTTTTTGGTGGTACCACTGTTTTGTTTTTTTCTCTCATCGTTTTTGGAGGGGGGCTTTTTGCGGTTTTGGATTTTTTTTTTCTTCCATTTGGATAGAAACATTGGACAATTCCGAAGTCGCTTCCAGGACTTCGTTTGGGATTTCCGGGATATGGAACTCTTTTAAGGTCGATATTTTCTTGAGAGAGACCAGGACATTGGGACATTTAATTATTTAGGATCGTTTGCTGATTTGAACTGAGGGATCTAAATCCTACCTATGATTATTTGTGAAAGTTGGTTGGTTAATATTCTATTCATCAGAATAAGTATTATTATTTCGTATTATTGAGATTTCTTGAATAAATCATTACTGCTAAAGGTCAACAGTTTTCTCAGTGAGTGTTTGAATATTTATTTTCTTAATAATTTAAATAAGGTGACACATTTTACCTGAATTCCTGTGTTTGAACCCCCTTGTGATTATTGTGAATTTTGCTTTTGATCAAGCCGAATTTTACAAGTGAATGAGAGGAAGTGATGTACAGCTGAAATTTATGCTGTCAAACCATTTTAAATCCTTGCGTTACATCATCAAACATTGTGGTTTATTCCTCTCCGCTAAATGCTAGATAGCTCTCTGCTTCATCCTCTGATAGTCCTGGGAATCTTATGATAGTGCCCAAAATGAAGCTGCTGCTGTAACTACGTGGTGTTTTACAGGCGACTTCATCTGCATAGAAACAAAATCAGGTCAGCCAGCTGACCAGCAGTGAGCAGCAACGTTTGAGGAAGGAGGAGTGCTGGATTATTACTTCCTGCTACGTACAGCTTCACTGGGCACTGTCTCTCACATTTACTGTCTCTCACATTTTACTCTTTATGATGGAAAATGTTAGTGGTTCTTCCACCATAAGTCAATACTATCAGTCAATCAATCAATCAAGTTTATTTGTGTAGCACGTTTCAGCAGCTAGGCAGTTCAAAGTGCTTTATGTCATAAAAATACAAAATTAAAACGTCATAAAAACAACTTACATTCACCAAATGAGAAACCAGTAACAAACATTACATTTTGTTGAGGGCCATCAGCAAAATCATCAATACACATCAAATATATTGATTAATGTTTCACTTATTAAGGTCCCAAAGCAGCTCTAAACAGGTGGGTTTTCAGCCAAAACAGCTCAGTGTTTCAGCTCTTTTGCAGTTTTCCGGAAGTTGTGGTGCATAGAAGCCAAATGCTGCTAATACCTTTTTTTATCCTAAAGATGTTTTGGGGGTTTTTTCCGGTGGTGGTTGTGGGTGGAAGAGGTGGGGAGTAAACGAGACTCACTTTCTGCATTCTCTTTAGAAGTCAACCGAGCACAATACAATCTTTCCAGAAACAGAAAGGATAATAAGTGATCATCGGCTGAGATTATCTCCCAACTCACACATTTACTGGCGCGTTGATCAGTAAATAGAGAACAGACAGGTGGGGATCCAATTTGCATGCCTCATCCCTGCTCAGACCAAGGTTTTGGGGTTTTTTTGTATGTAAATCAGCTGTTTCACCCCCCACAAAGCCCTCCCCACCCCCACGTTCAACCCAAGACGACTATAAGTCTCTTAATTCAAAAGCAGCGTTTTCAAAGCGCTTGGTTTTCCAGCGCTCTGCCAAAATGTGTTCTGTATGCCAACGAGTCTGAGTCTACAACAGAGAGGCAGGGATGCGTCAGCATTGGCAGGAACAGCGGAGAAAGTTCTCTGGTGAATTTGAATTTTTTTGCACCTGAAATAACACATCTTATGGGGAGCCAGGATGATGCATCATGAGCAGCAGCCGCTGTGAACCGATCCGCCATTCACAAACACATTTGAGGAGAGCGGCGTGCCGCAGCAACCTTCCTTCCTAGGCCGCGTCGAGCTGCACCTCCTTCTCTCTCATTTTTTATTATTTTTTTAATGGAGTACACATGCAGGTTTTGTGACACTCTACCATTTTTTTACACCCTTAAATCATGATATGATCTATAAAGACTAAAAATTAAAAATGTCTGAACATGCACTGCTTATGCGAGTCTTTCCTATCAGTACTGAGCACTTTGGAGTGATTCTACATCTGGGTGTACAGATCTGTATTTATGTAGCCGTGCGAGCACACATGTCAGCTCCGTCTCTGATTCTTTCACAATCTCCCGCTCCCTCTTTCTCTCTCCCTCTATTTTTTTCTGTCTTTTTTTTTTTTTTTTTTTTTCTCAAAACCAGTCAGCCACAGACTGGGCACAAGGGATGATCTGTCAGAGCAGCTTTCAGACGGAAAGGACAAGATGTCCACTGAATTTACTATGGTGTGTCGTGCTGTAATTGCAGCTACATGTTATTCAGGATTATTGTATAAGGGACTCAGCTGAGTCTTTCCCCTTGCTAAGACACACCACATGCACAGGGTGACTTGAAAAGACAGGTAGTTGATTTACGAGCTGAAAAAGCAACATTTAGATGCATTTATTGCTTGGATTGTTTTTTTGTTGTTGTTGTTGTCCCCCCGCCCCCTTCTGTTTTGACCCATAAACTAAGCTCCATTGACCTGGTAGTCATACATCTTTCTATCCCCGCAGGGGCAGGTTTCTGTTCATTCCAGAACAGCTCGAAAAGAAAAAAGAAGAAGAAAAAATCAGTTTGCGAAGGCTTAAAAAACGTGCTTAGCAATATCTCCGTCGACATGAACCCACCTCGGTCTTTTATTCACTTACATCATTATTGCATTGTAATGCTATTTCAAACAGAAACTGCTTATATCCCACTTTTGATGCTACTTAAAGAGGAATTTCACCAGAGAACTGGGTTGCATTAGACACTTAAAAAAACACACAAAAAAACGAAATCTTTCAGCAGCCAGAACTCTTTCTAGTCTGGATTCTGCAGAAACTTTGACTTAATGCTACTACAAGAAGATCATTTAAATTGATCCTTAAACGTTGAATATGAGTTAAAGACATTTGATGTTTCAGAACTTTCAAATAGATTGCATATGAAAGAAAGAAAAAAACATTTATTGAAGGTTTTTTAGCTTGTAAAAAGTTAAACAACTATTAAAGGGGGGAGTATTATGTGATTTCCAGGCACAGAGTGCCATTTTATAGTAAAAAAATAAATAAATAAAGTAACTAAGTTACATTCAGTTGTTATGAAAATCTTGTACATCAAATATGACATAAAATAAATTTGACTTCGTAATTTGACACCTTGAAATTGGGTTTCTGTCTCTTTAAGAAACACCTGCTCTTTCTGGAACTCCGCCTTCTGGAAGTCATCACAACATGGCTCCTCTATGAACCCTTTAATAACAGTTTTACCAGCGTTTCACTGAGAAGTAGCTCGTATAATGAGCTCCGCAGATGTGCCTTTCCTCCAGCTGTTTGCTAATTGCTAATGGCTAGTCTGAAGGAGCTGAAGGGGAGGATTGCTTTCTGAGGCAGAATCTTGGAAACTGCAGCTCTGAGGAGCTTGAAGGTGGAGCTAGGTCCACCCAGGTGTTTCTCACAGGTGAATAGTTGCCATGACAGATTCAACAATTTCTCAAACATGCATGAAATAATAAAAGCAACATTACATCTTTCAGCATTTAAAGTTTCAGTATAGAGTATGTTTAAACAAACAAACAAAATAGAGCTATAGATTTGCAATTACAAATTTCTGGTCACTTTGATCAATTTTTTAAAAACTAAGCATAACTTACTGATCTGATTCAGTTATTTACTTAATATGAATTAATTAGTAACTCGAGGTTTTTACATATGACACATGACTTTCTTCCTTTGTGGTATTGAGCACCAGAAGTATCACATGCTCCAAAAAGTGAAAACACTGTTAAAAGGAGATTAATACAGCGACCTGGAAATCGATCAGACAGAGATTGGAATTGAAAAATGATCCCATCATCAGCACTTATCAGTGATTGGCAGGTGAAATGCAAATAAGAAAAAAAATAAAATAAAAATAATTTCCTCACTAAATCAGTGTGGAGGACCATCAATGTGCGCACACACACAAACACACATGCATGTAGACATGTTTGCTTTGTGCAAGTGTCATGTTTCCAAGATAATAGTGAATTTGTAAACATGTGTGCTCTAAAATATTTTAATGGTCTCACTTTAATGGAATGTAGCTCCAAGGGAACAAAAAAACCTGTAATTGCTCTCCAGATTATTGAAGCCTTATGTTCGCAAGTATGTGCATTGAGATCAGCAAATATATGACTAGCAATTAGTGCAAATACATCTTGCATAGTACGCGTATTATTTAAACGTACACAATACAAAAACAAGTCACTGTGTCCCCTAACCTTCCGACTGCAGATTAAGGACAGTGCAAAGATAATTACTTGTGGCGGTTAGAACAGTTTCGAAAGCAGCTGTAAATTGATACATTAACTACATAAAAAGAAGATTTTTTGTATATTTTTCATGTATTTGGAGGGTTTGTCATTAAAAGTTTCAGAAGAGCAAATACACCACAGGAAATACACCTGTGGCTCTGGGAAATGAGCGAGCCTCACGCTTGATTTTTAAAGAGAGATTCTGACACAAGGATGGTGTGACTCATAAACACAAAGTGCTCCAAAGCAAAATCTGTACGTCTTTAAAGCGAGTTTTTACAGCATGTATGTTTTCAAAATGGAGTCAGACGGCGTCGTCAGTAGGGCTGACACTAACGATTATTTTAGTAATCAGTTATTCAGACGATTAATCTGATTTTAAAAATTGGCTTTTTCAGCAAATTTGTCATTTAACCACTTAAGCCTTTTGTTGTACGATACCAGAAATAGATGAAAAAAATGCAAATAAAACAAATCAGTTCCTTTTTTTAGTGAGGAAATTACATTTTTTGCCCAAAATACAGTAACGTAGCATTTCTTTCAATTCAACAGGAAAAGCTCAGCCTTTTCTGCTCGAAAACATTAAAAAAATCTGTGATTTTTCTCTTTTTTTTTGCTTGACATATTAATAATTGGATAGCAAAAGGTGCTAAACATTGGAGATTTTTTTTGATTATCATTACAGAATTTGAACCAGCTGAAGATAAGACTATGCCACTTGAGTTCTGGATATGTGCGTTTAATCTTAAATGTAAAATGCACATATTCTTTGTAGATTTTTGGCTTAATTACTGGTCAAAATATGTAGTTATTTCAGCAAATGGTCTTTTTTTTTGACTCTGTATATACCAGTTAGAGATTAATCGACTACTAAATTAGTTGCTGATTATTCCAATTAATCGATTAATCATGATTATTAAATCGACTAATCAATTAGTTGATTAGCTAAAACTATGCCATTTGAGTTGTGGATAGAACCTACTTGCAGGTTTTTTTGTTTTATTTAAATTCAAAATGTATGTATTTGTAGAGTTTAGCCTTAATTACTGGTCCAAATATGTTGGCATTTCATCAAATTGCCTTTTTTTGAGAGTATATACTCCAGTTTACGATTAATCGATTACTCAATTAGTTGCCGATTATTACAATTAATCGATTAATCATGATTATTCAATTGACTAATCAATTAGTTGATTATCACGGTTGTGATTAATTGTGATTAATCAGCTCATCAGCTCTAGTTCCCAACAGACGTAATAATTTTAAATATTGACACAAATTTGGACAAGAGCAACACGAGGCCCCACCTGTTACTGCTTGTAGTAAATGTTGAGCCATCACAAAGGCCAAGAGATACTTGTGTTTAAAGAAAAAAAAAAAAAAAAGATTCCTTGCTCATTTTATCGCTGGACTAATCCTCTCAGAGCCTCGGAATGTGCCATCACTCCATGTCAGCTCCGCACCGTCGTACTTTCCGGCGTTAACTCGGGTTTTATGTGAAAGAGAGAGAAATAGAGAGAAAGAGAGAGAGGGGCGACGACTGAGTTCGAGAGGAGAGGAGGTTTGAAAAGAAGAGGAGAGGATAATGTAGAGGGGAGCAAAAAAATATAAACCTCAAAGTGATCCCTTTAAATCTTTCTAAGCCGCCTGAAAAATAGAAAGTCTGAGCGCAGAGTCGACGTTTCTACTCTCGTCTGACACTTGTTTAGAAGTGCAAATCTTAAAGCACCTTCCACCCCTCTGTTAAAAATGGTAATCAAAACATCAAGTAGATGCATGGAGGTGAAGAACATGGGCACCAAAAAAAGAAAAAAAGAAAAGACAAGAAAAAACATGCTTGCTTCTTTTAAATTTTTGTTTGTTTCTGTTTTCAAAGCTGGAGCTTTAACGCAGTAGAATGGAGAAGGGAAAAGAAAAACGCACTAAAGTAAAGTGACTGATTGGTATTCTGGAGATCTGTCCTAGGAAACACAGAGTCTAAGATAATTGACAGAGAAACAATCATCGGATAGCTGAGTCACATTTATTAGACAGCCAGACAGTGCAGCTCGGCCTCTGTCAGTGAATTCAAAATGTCTCATTTAGCCGAAGGAGATTCTTGATACCCCAAAAGCCATTTATTCAACACATAACACACAGGAGTGTTTCTGTGGGAGGCAGTGGCCCTTTTTGATCAAATTTCTCCTAACAGAAGATGGCATATAATTAGGAGGTACACACGTGAGTGTGTGTGTGTGTGTGGGTGTGTGTGTGTGTGTGTGTGTGTAGCAAGCGTCGAATTGTGCGTTGATTTCTGGGAACCGTTTCACAATTCCATTTCAACCATTTCACAATCAATCGGGTCACAAGGGGTCAGAGTTCGGAAGTGGATGCAGTGCAGCGACTCTAAAACGCAACATTTGGATTTGTAATAAAAGAGAGGGGTGAAAAATTACAACAAAATGAGTGCACAGACAAAAAGAAAAACGTCTATTACAGTTTCAACAAAAAAAAGGAGAAAAAAAAGAAAACATTCACCTGATTTCTGTGCAAATGACATTTTTGTCCCCCTTTGTTGTGGAAATGAGATGCAAGGAGGGTCATTAGTGGATGATAATGAGGTGAAGGAGACAAACAACCTAAGCCTTGTTGGTTTTTATGATATTAATAATTAAATTGTGATTAAGTGGCTAATTGGAGTTTAAAGGTCAATGTCAACTGGATTCCCATGGATTCTTTAGGGAGGCAGAGAGGACGACGAAGACGGTCCAGGAGACTGTTGACAGTAATCCCAGGTGCTCTCCTGTTACCGTGACAGCCGCCCCCCTCCTTACCCCACCAGTCTTGAGGTTTCCTCCCCAGGCGACATTGCCTCTGTGTGCTGAGAGCAGCAGTTCAGTTACACCAGCATCTGGGCTTCTGCCCTTGTGGCATTGAGGACATGAAATGGCATGTCCTCCAAAAAAAGTAAAAGGCTATAAAATAAAATAAAATGTGGTTATAGTAGCGAGGTATCAGTCAATCTGCCAGAGGGCAGAATTAGCCCAATCAGGAAATCAAATATTATATACAACATCAGCATGTTTTTCTTTCCTATATTCAGTAAGTTGATCAAAACTAAGACCTTTTACCGTTTGAGTTACTTGTTTTGTTGTTTTAGGAGTTGTTTTCTTGCTCTAATGGTCTGTATTTGGATGTAATCGGACAGGAAGGGGACAGAGAAAGGAGCCGAGGACGGGAGTCGAACTCAGGATGGTTCGTGTCGAGGTCTTCGGGTTTTGCATGCGGTGTAACCATTGTGCCATGCAACGCCCCTTGATTTATTTTTTATTATTTTTAACAGGAATTGGATGAATTACAGGGACAAAGAGCAAAGATATGCATATCTTTCAGTGTCTGGCAGTTCGATTCTGATTTTTCCGTTTCTGAATCCGATTTTCTAGAGATTCTGTTTAAATTACGTGAGAGACGAGATGAGAGGGCGTTGTGTACAACATTTAGTGTTAAAGCAATTCAGTAAAGGTTCCATGCTGTATCAAAGTCCATCAGTTTTCATTTAAACAAAAACAAGTTTGCGCTTAAAATTTTGTAACTTAAATTACCATTATGAGGGAAGTTTAGGTGCCTGACTTTCAAAGAATTATTCACAAACCATCGCATAGATATTTTGTTCTTTCAGCAAATGGCCTTTTTTTTTTGAGTTTGTATATTCTAGTTAGAGATTAGTCAATTACTAAATTAGTTGCCGATTATTCCAGTTAATCAGCTGAAGCTAAAACTATGCCATTTGCGTTCGTTTGCCACAATATGAGTGGATGTGTAATGCAATATGCAAATTGGAGCATTAATGACATATTCTAAATTCATTTTTTGAGCATTTCGAATAAGAATTCCCATGTCTACGTATTGTGATTCTTTACAGATTTTTTTTTCTACACCTCTAATAGAGGTGAAAGGCAGACGTATTGATTTTTAAATCCCAGGTTTCTGAGATTGTGTAGCATCATTTTCAAACTATGCAAAGTTAGACTTTATAACAATCAGCAGTACAGACGGTGAGGTGGTTGGTGGGTAATTTCCAACAGGCAAAGTCTCTTGACTCCTACAGTGATTTATTGCTTATTATTACTCAGATTATCCCCGCTCTTCATCCACACCGCAGTCAGAGATTCTTTATCTTGGGGTGGTTAATGTGAAAACAACGGCTAATTTAGCCTCCAGAGTTTACAGATGCTTTTTTTCTTTCTTTATTATTATTATTGTATTAGTTTCAGCGTGGACTGTGAGGCAAGTTTTCAAACCAGTCTAATGGGAACGAGATGATTGAAAGAAACAAAACCATCATCTCTCCGGCTGTGCATCTTGCCCTCGCTTTCTGCTCCACCAGACCTGGCCTCGTTAATGAGACAGGCCACTGTCACAGTCACATCTGAGCTCGCCTCTTGTAATATCTGCCCTGACTTTGTTCCGGATAATGCCATCTCTGCCCAGGCTCCTGCCACCGCTGCGGTCGACTCTTAGGGAACAGTCATAGCACTGGCAATTTGCTGCAATCCGCTGGAATTCATTTTTCCCTTTATGGACTCTGGTATGGCATCGGCAAAGTCCTCTAAATAAAACCAGAGTAAATGATTGAGCCCATCTGTTGTGATCGAACTAATTTTCTTTTTATTCGTATTCCTTGATTTTATCTGGACTGCTCCGTTACGGTGCTCTCTACAATTTTTATTTCCTTTTATTTTTTACATTTTGCTGCGTTACAATCTCCAGTTTCAATGTATTTTTATGGGATTCTAAGTTAATTGGAAGAAAAATAGCTTATATATTTTTACAGAAACATATCTGAAACGTGTCCAATGTATTTGTATTTTGCGCTTTTGCTCTGGCACCACTCAAAGGCAGATTGGTAGGCAGCTTGAAGAGTCTTCCACACATTGAAGTGTGACATGCTGAAGCCGGAGTAGAACCCACAACTTTCAGACAGCTACTCACTGAGCAATTGATGAAATCTAACGCAGTAAACTGCTTTCTATAGCTGAACATTAACTCAATAACAATACGTATTGCGATAGACACATGATTAATATCAGTAGAAAATATATCTGAGAGAATGTTTAAGATCGGTGGCGTCAATTAAGGGTGCGTTCACACTGCAGCCTGAAGTGAGCCAATTCCGATTTTTTTTTTTGACGTAATGCGACCTGTATCCGATCTTTTTACGACTGTCTGAACAGCACAGGTCGGATTCTTTTTATGAATGCGACCCATATCCGATACGTATCCGATTCAAATGCGACCTAACGTCCAGGTCGCATTCATCTGACCTCGACAAATGCCAAGAAACAAAACAACCATGGCAACCCTGGTATCCATGACAACCATGGTGGACGATAATGCGGAGAGCAGTCAGTGGAGAGAAAGCAAGGTGTCTCTGATAAATATATGGGGGGATAGGTTTGTCCAGGCCAAACTTGAGGGATCTTTTCGGAACCGGGTGATTTTTGCTAGCATCTCACAAGAAATGACCAAAGTATAAGGAGGCTAAAGACTCAAACAAACGAAGCGGCCGTGGACCTGTCCATTTTACGAAGAGTTGGACCGCATTTTGGGAGACAAGCCCAGCGTTCAACCTTTGGACCTGCTGGATAGCTGCTGTGCCAAAGAGGAGCAGGAGGAGATGAGCCCAAGTCCTGCAGCTACCACAGCTAGTCCAGCTAGTGGCAATTCAGGTGGGATATTTACACATAAGACTAATGGTTGCACTCATGAAAAAGACAGGAATCCTTCTTCAGTTTCAGCAATTTTATTTGCCCCAGGCTTTGTGTATATTCTTTGGAATTGCTGGGTATTAACTCACAGAAAAAATTGTTACAAAGTTTCTCCTTCCAGTTACAACTTTAAATCTTAGCTGTTTATCTTTTAAAAACAGTGATGCAGCACACAGCTCAGATTCTGTAAAGCTTCTGTGCCTGAATAAAAATTAGGCAGAATGTCCTAAACAATCAAATTAATAAGACAAAAAAGATATATTAAATAAATGAATAAAAGATTGCTTTAATTTAAACAAAACACTTCTAGAGTGCAACATATATTCAATTTTGACATAACATGATGTCATGTGTGACTACAAGTTATGTTCATAAAGGCGATGGGACACTTGCCTCACTGATGACTCCTGCCTCTACCTCAGAGGAAAGTTCTTCAACAATTAGTGAAGATACATCCTTCAACACCAGTGCATCTTCCACATCCACTGGCTGTAAGATACTATTTATTTTGTCAAATTATAAATAAACCTTCTACTAACTAAAAACAAGTGTAATTTCTTGCATTAGTTATTTGGTATTACCATTAATGTCATCGCTTGATTTGATTGCAGTTTTAAAGTTTTACTAACTGTAACACAAAAAGATAACATGAACATGTAATGGTTTATCTGATCTTTCTCTTAATACAACTACTTCTGCCAAGAACAGAAAAAGAAAATCAAAGCTGGAGGCTACTCTTGGGGTCTTTGCTGACAAGATCGGTACTGCCCTCAAAAGTGAAGATGCCGATCTTTTGTTGAAGATGCAAGCAGCTCAGCATGAGCATGAATGTAAAATGTTCACTATGTTATCACAGGTCTTGGAGAGATCAAACCACCGTCCACAGCAACCATGTTACCGTCCTCCAATGCAGCCCTCACAGCACAAAACAGCATCCTGCTCACCATTCCTCACTGTTTCCTATGGCTTCTGCTCCATCTCCCACCATTCCTGGGTCCTATCTTCAAGACTTAAGTTCACCTCTGCCCTTCAACAATGCTCATCCACAAATTTGCCCATTACGCCCGGTATATAAATACATTTGCTTAAAATACATTTTATAACTACAATACTTATAATTACAACATAGATATGATCATAATACATGCCACAGTAAAAGACGGCAACAGAAAAAAGGGACGAGCTGTCAGTTACTGGTTGCTATGGCTACTACAAACTGTCAACAGCAGTATAACATAATTAATGTCTGGAGAAACAACTTTTTGACTAAACAAAGTGAATTTGAAGAATAAATAAAAAATCTTTTGATAAGCTTCACATCATATATATTGTTATTGCGCCCACTACTAGTTAGCACCCTAACTTACTAACTCTTGGGTTACCTAGCAACAACTTGTTGAGTAACTTGCGCAGCAGCAGTTTCATGTTTTGCCACACCTCTTCATAAAATAAAAAAAACCAAAAAACAATGGGATGGAGTGAAAGGAGAAAATGAGTGCAACAACTTGGAGGAAACTGTGGATAAAACAGGAAAGGTCACGCCACCAGTTTGGCAGTTTTTCAGATATTTAAAAGAAAAAGCTAATCAGTAATGATCGATATCGACTCATGTAATCATGATACGTTTTCCAGCCATATCCTCCAGTCGTACTGCCTTTAGAAATCTTCTATCTGCTAAAAAGAGTCCAACTAATGTCAGTAAAATCCTGCGTTAGCAATAAGGTTTCAGAGTAGTTCAAAGTGAGGTTATAAAACACTATTTCAGGCTTTCATAATCTCACAGAATGCAGGTCAATTCGTCGTCTGAGAATGGAAATGTGTAACATCACTGCAAATATGAGAAGGTAAAAACTCCGGTACCACAAAGAAACAAATTTATTCGTAGACTAATGCGTTGCGGCTTACGACTTTCATCAGGATCTGTAAATCTGACACAACCGTGGGAATCAATCGTATCATTTATCATTTATTTTAAAAAAAAACTTCTTATCATGACAAGAATTTTGATTAGTTTTTGTCTCAGTAAGTAACGTCCTGAAGTTGTTTTCCTGTTTTTTGACGCTATGAATTTGCCAAAAAAAAAAAAAAAAAAAAACAACCCACAAAACAATACGAAAGTCAGTTGAGGACAGAGTGCAATAGATAAAGCAAGCATTTTGAGGAAGGTGCTATTAAACCACACCAAAACCTTTTGACGTTATGCACAACACACACAGTCACACACATTCAAATTGAATTTGAATGAATGCGTTTGCGAGTCTCTGAATGCGGTAAAATCTCCATCGTTTTCATGTATTGTACATCTAAAGAAACAGCCTTGTATTATGCGACGGTTTGAGAACAGCAGGAGGATTTTCTATAGAATCCAAAAAAGAAGAGCGTAATAAATAAATAAAAGGCAGAACTCAGAGAGAAAGAGAGAGAGAGAAAGAGAGACGGATAGAGGTTTAGTAATTACAGAATATAGGCCAAGGTCTTCCACATCACCAATCTTTTTATATGCAAATCCATGACAATTGTCTTAGAATGGTAATAATTTTCGTCACTTACACCAATTCGACCATGTTTTGACCTTGTAAAACTCACATAAAGGGGATGAGAATGGAATTAGGAATTTTAATTTACTCTCTCCCTCTTTTTTTTTTTTCATATCTTCCTAAATCTGAGCACAAAGTATCCAGCTGTGTTTTGCAGCCACCTTCATCAAATTGAAATCTATTTCTGGAGCACGAACGGGGACCTCTCACACTCTCCCTTCCTTGTGTATTTCAGGTACTACAGTCCTTGACTTTTTTTTTTTTTTCTGAAGAGGTATTTTCTTTCAAACATCGTTCGTCAGCCTTGGCTCTCACTCGTGAAAACCATTCAAGTCATTAAGACCTTGCATCATAAAAAAAATACTGGCCATCAAACTCACAATAGGGATCCAAGGTGCTGTTTTGTGTGGGAGCGATAAGCTTTTAATTATTCCACTATTCTCGTAAGAGTACGGCGCTCACGCTGCTTTCAAATAAAGTAGATTTTGACAAATAGCCCACGTTTAAAATATCTTTTTTTTCTGCTGCACTGCATCTCCAGCCGCCTTAGTTGATGTTGCAGGGCCTTTTCATTCTCTGGCAAGAGGTTGCACTGGGAGTGCCGTGCTTAAAAGATGAAGGAACTGAAACAGTGAAATCGAGAGAGGCTCATTTTAAATTCAAACCACCTTGAGTTACTCAGATTTCTTTTGTGCATCCTAACAAAAGCCTTTTATCTGCTCCCTCAGGTTATAAAGTCAAGTTTCTGTTTGACACAATTCCCTCTCTCAGATCATCTTATTTCTTGACCATCATGGGGAGGAAAAAAAATTAAATAACACGGAGAAAGAAAACGTATTCACAACGTAAAGCTGGCGGAAAAGACGAAGATGGCGACAGGAAGCAGTAGGAAGATGATGGGACGTGAACGAGCTTATTCGCATGTGATTTTAATTTCATTCCTTATTCACTGGAAACGCCGCAATTGTGAAATAGTTTTTTTTTTGTTTTTCTTTACATAAACAGAATGTAGACAAAGATTTGCTCACATTTGCAATGCGAGCATTGTTTTAACCTTTCACATAAAAATCCTGATAGCATTTTTGTAAAGTTTGTGGTTCTGCCATGGGAAAATGTGACAAGAATCCAAGGGGAATGAATCCAGTGGGCTTAAGGAAAGGCTGCTTTGTATAAACATTAGCCTTCTTCTCTTTTTTAAAACTTTGTTGGTGAGGGGAAAAAAGGAGCTCTTTTTTTTTTCCCCTCTAAGGCTTCCGTCCATCTGCTATGGCTGGCAAGGAACCTTGAAGGAGAAAGAGCTCTATCCTGCCTCGCCTGCAGTCAAAAAAAGAGACAAGGAGCGAGGCAAAAAAAAAAAAGTCAAACTAATAGATAGTCACTACCGTGTATGCTGTGTCTCACAGATGCAGCTCCTAGTCAAAGCCTCAATCACACACTGCTCAATTCCCACGGGAGGCTCGGGAACACAGAGATGCCACAGTCTGACAGGGAACACTGCCACGGATCTGCCCCAACACCCTCCATATAAGATCACTGTCAAGGCCATGTGTGCACCTCTGACAGCTCCAACTCTTACTTAAACTACAAGTGTCTTTATTCCCCAGATGGCCAGGAAGAGCCTCCAGATTGTCCTCAGCGTTCGAGCTTAATACGTCCCCAGTCCCCGACGCAGAGACCCCCGCTTCATGTGAAAGTGTATTTTAGAAACAGAACGCAATATAGAGGGGGTAAATATAGTAGATGTCATCCGGCGCCGGTTCTCCGACGAAACAATAAACACAGTTTGCTGTTGGAACGCAGGCCCATTTTATCACCGAACCGGGGTTGCATAAGATTTATGAACTGCCACAGTGGCAACAATTCCGTGCAGCGGGGATTGATGGCATTCGGTACCAAAAAATTTGTCTGGCTGAGACATTTAACTCAGCAGATTTGTCCCCGTCTCCACAAGTACGGCCTTGTCAATTATTCAAAGGAGCAAAACAACAGCCCAGAAAAGACAGCGCACTGTGTATAAAGCTCATTTACAAGTCTTTATTACCAGAAGTGTTCTCATGTGTTTAGGCCCACAATAGGAGGTGGTATTATTATTTTTCCACCCTTCCTCTTTCTCCCCAGTGAGTTTGTCTGCTAATTCACACCCTTACCAGCGTGAGCTTCCTTCATTCCTCAAAGACGAAAGCATCAAGGGGATCCAAAAAATGGGCACTGCAGAAAAGATCGCTGCTTACCCTCACCGGCACAGAGAAAGGCCGAAGACTCCATTGTTGTATCCGAGAGATACACGATCACGGAAAGTCGGAGCGATTTCAAGGACAGGAATTAGGCTCTGTCAGGGCTCTAATGGAAGAAGCAGGTTCTCTGTGTCAGGGCTTCTCCCTCCAGTGATGGATAGGGAGGTTAACAATCGCTCTGAGTTAGGCAGCTCAGCGCGCAGCGTCCTCTGGAGCCGCTTCCCGGACAAAGGGGTTTTATAGCCACCCAATCTCAGACTTCATGATAGCAAATTATAACCAGAGAACTTTGCTCCCGTGGCACGCTTGGACATGTTTTATGTGGCAATACTCTTTTGGATGGGTGTAAGGGCGTTCATAAGAAAGTGACAGAAGCGCTTTGCCGTTCCGGCTCCACCTGTACTTCTTTTTATTATAATTGACACTCTGGCCCGTCAGGCTATCCATCTTCAAAATTAAAGGAGGACGAAGGCCTGAGATTGTGACCAATTTAAATAGGATACATATGGAGCAAAAGAGTGTGGCACTTTCCCAGTCGTTTTTAAAAGTTTTTTACTCTATTGTCTTGGACCGGAACCAAAAGTTGATTCGATGTACTTGCTTTCAAACTTAATTTTGAAGTACAGATATATGATTTTGTGTGGCTAAAATACTTAATGCAACCTTACTCAATGTTCAAAATATTTAAACTAAAAATCTGTATTTTACCATTTTAGAACTCTTTTACTTTACTATTGCCGCCAATAGTAAAGTAAAAGAGTTCTAAAATGGTAAAATACAGATTTTTAGTAAAAACAACAACAACACCGCTGTTGTTGTGCATAAGCGCACATACGATAAAGCAGCTGTTCATTTTCTTCACCTAAGCTCAGTTGTGTTTATATTGCTGAGGTGGATAAATATACAGTGAGCCTTACAGGGCTCATGTAATGCTTTATGTTTATTTATTAGTCAGATGAAAAACTATTAAAGTGTGTGAAAGGTTTAGAGATTTAACAACAGCTCAGTAAAAGAGAAGTTAGCTAACGTTAGCAATGCTAGCGTTGTTGAAATGGCTAGCTGAAGCAGTCATCTCGGTAAATTTGATGCATTGGAAATATTCCTAACCTGCATCAAATGCTTCAAAAAAAGTTGCCAACACTTCCAAATCTTACATATTTAATGGAAGATAGAGGCAGAACGCTTAAAACAACAAAATAAAACGTTTTTCTGTATTAGCTTTCATGTTGCTACTGAAGCTCCTTGCTACTCCTCTGCCGTTTTCTCTGCATTTGTAAAAACTATGAAAGCCCAACATAACCACTACTACTGTAAATGTTTGAACAAAACAAATAAGAAACGTATATTAATATTTACTAATCCATAACGCTAAAATATCTTAGACGAAGATTACACTGAAGAAACCACTGACGGAAACAACATGAACATCTCTGACGAAGACACTGAGTGCAACTTCCTTCTACACAAAAATGGAGTGACGTCAGATTTTAGCGGTTGGAGAATTTCTAAGTTTGGTTGAATTTACCCTGAATGCCCTGTGCTACACTCCCTGCTTTTGGAGCTGTGTCCAGTTGGCTTGGCGTTCACATGTTCACATATTGGAATTGCACCAGAGTTCACTTCAACTGAACAAAGACCTAGGATTTTAGACGGACCAGAGTTTGTATTTTTGGTCTGTACTTTTTGGTGTGTATATTGGGCATATACATCTTCCCAAACAAACCAGAATTTCAAGGCAAACAAACTAGATTTCAATTGAAGCGGACAAAACAAGACTGGTGTGAATGCACCCTTAGACATCCAAAAAGAAATCTGACAAAATTAGAACTGAACGAATTGTTAGTTCAGCTCATCTGTTCATCTGTTATTGGTCATCTGTCATGGCGTATGTCTGTTACAGCATAATTAGGAGTTTTGTTGGCAGTTTTGCTTTGGAAGTTTCCGAGCTGCAAGACAAACAGTACAGATTCAAAGTCCCACTATAGGCAGGATATGTATGCGCCCATTTTCTGCATGCTCAAGGTCTAGAAACATGCAGCCTGCTTTGTAGTAATATCCTTGAGATATATTCATGTCACTCGAGACAAAGAGGACGGCGGTGATGACTGATGATGGGAAGACAGATTAGGTCTCCTCTTGTTTTAGGTTGTCAAAAACTCCTGAGTGATCCTTCTGTAATTTTCTACTCAATCAAAAGACATTTACTCCCTCTTCTACTGCTCTGAGTCTATGTGTGAGTCACTGTGTCAGTGACATACAACAAACAACACGGTAGTCAATGTCACTGAAAGGGCGCACGATGATTAATAAAAAGTCTCGGTTGCAAGGATGAGAAAAGAAACGTCTTTGTGTCGGGAGAGGTTTGTATTATCGCAACGTGGGATTAAAGGAGAAATACACGCATGTTTCTAAAGACCTGTATTAGGAGGACACTCCTGTTACAGGCTTTCATAATAATAAATATGAAAATCAGCATGCAGTGGAATGGGCAGGGAAACGCTACAGCGCAAGATAAATGCAAACAAAACCAAACCAAAACCCCGAGGCTCAAAACCAGACAAGACAGTTTTTTGCTTCATCTTTTAAACACCACAGGATTGCTGTAAAAGAATTAACTTAGTCTTCCTTCTTTAATAACTTCCACACTGAAAAGTGTTGTACTTTGCTTTAATGTCAACAGTTATGTACAGTGTCACAAAGTGGTGGGATTTTTTTGAGTTTCCAATGTTTGATGTGGATGACGGGGTGAAGACCCCCACCACCACCACCGCACAACTCATGCTTACTGTCCGCATTGATTTCAGATGAGATTTACTCCATCTCATCTCTGGATGGAGTTTCCTCCCAGTTATGAAACTGGGAGATGTCGGCACAATTATCCGGCGGATTTAGAATAGCTTTCGGGGGGGGCCGGCGTGGGCATAACCAGGGGCGATCCGGCCGCAGGTGTGCACGCATGAGCACCAACGCACATATGTACGCCGACTATTGTTGTTCGATCCCTTGCATGCATGAGGCCTCTCCAGCCTCCCACTGACAGGTGCAAGCACTTCCATAGAGCTACAATGCTGCAGTTCTCAACTCGCCATAAATTACTCATCTACTCATCATGGCCCACGTAGCTCTCCTGATGAATGTGATCTTATCATGTATGTGTGGGGCGGAAACAAAACAGCTTTTCGTACAAAGTTCTGTTATGCTGTGGAAAATGCTCCATTTAAAAGGTAAGCACACATCTTTTTAGAGAAGTGCTTTTTTTTTTTGCTTTTTTTTCCCTGGTTGTTGTTGATGTCAGTTTGCAGCAACTTACAGAGGCAATCGTTTCACTTAAGCATGTTATTTTGCTTTACATGGAAAATGTGCTGGTGGGCGGCAGACTGCGAACGGTGGCGAGGAGTCTGACATGGCGCCGTACCTTGTTCGTCACTATGCAGGTCTGCATTGTGATACAATGTGACCTGAAAGGTGTGGAGGAATGTGGCACCTGTGTCTTTACAGGTATTTAAGTGCCAAGCAAAATGGTATGCGAGCGAGAGAGGCATTGAGGATGGAGCTTTTTTATACCTTCAGGAAGTATTCATGCACCTCCAACCTTTTTAAAAGTTGACTCAAAAATGTTCTATAAGTTCAGTTCAGTGCTTCCAAGTGGACGTATACTTTACAGCAAGACAAGTTCTCTAAACATACAACAACTGAGACAAATAAAAGGAAACATTTCAAAATCGACTTTTTTTTTTAAACTGTTTTATGAGATCAGACTAAATGATAAATGACAGCCTCGTTCTTCTAAATTCCTCCTGCCTCAACAACCAGCAAGACTGCATCATCTGCATCGGATTGACACAATTCGCTGCTCGGTACGTCTCCATCCCGCTGTGTGCGCTCTGACCCTCTTTTCACTTTAAGATTGATAAGAGACGTGTTGGAGGCGTGTTTGTGTGTCCGCATTTGCGTGTAAATTGGAGGAAGGCTGCATCCACTAAAGACCGTGTCGGAACACAGAGGCCGTGACCTCTCAGAGCCAGTCCGGTGACCCCCAGGACCCGGCGCGCTGAGCCTCTGCCAGACTCTAAAGACTCGCAGAGCTGCAGCTTATCTGCAGTCAAAACAACAAACAAGCACATTCGGAAGAAGATAGCAATGGGGTGAGAGGTTTCTCTCTGAGTCAGTGCCTGCGTCTGATTGGCAGAAGCCCATCTCTGTAGTTTTTTTTATTATTTTGAATCCGAAAGCATAAAAAGCTAGCTTTGTTTCAAAACAGCAGGCAGAGGAATTTGGGAACGTAGCATAAAAAATAAAAAAAAAGACAAAATAACGGACATGCTCCGTGGTGTGACTTAACCCGACACAGCGTCAACAGAAATGATTAAATCTCGCCACAGCACTTCCTCTTTCCTTCTGTGTGCACAGCCTCCAAAATGAATAATTAATGCAAACTGGAGGGATTTTTTGCCACTGTTATCAAGAGTGGCATAAATCACAAGAGCTTCAAATAATTGTCTTTTTTTTTTTTGCTTTTGCAAGTGGTGGGAAACTTGGAGCATAATAGGACTTGGCTTATAGGCCCGGGTCAGGTGAAGTAGAACATCCAAATTGGATTGAATTATCTGAGAGCAAATTAGAATCTACCTTCCTGCCTTAAAAAGAAGAAGAAGAAGAGGTAGAGTTGTTGCAGGAGAAGCTGTGCAGGTGCTTTGACAAATTTGAAAAGTGAACCAAGATAATTGTACTCCCATTTAGCTTAGTACCTGAGATGTGCCTTGACCTACAAGTGGAGTCCAAAATCCACAGCAAGCATCTAATTACACATTTACTGTGTAAAAATGTTTTATTTTTAATTTGCATGGCTAATTTAAGGATTCTCTTGTTTTTAAGTTGACAAAAATGGAAGCCTCTTGAATCAGATCTTTGAGTCGGTCTAGTGAGAAATCATAAGTGATGCTAAGACTGTTTCTTTATGAAAAATCTAAAGAATATTTAAAGGCATGCAGAAAAAAAGTATTCACGCCTCAACCTTTTTTTTCTTAACTTTTATCTGACAGACAAAAACAAAAAGTAGCACATGATTATGAAGCGCAAGGAAAAGTATATTGTGGGGGGAAATTGTTTTGATACGCAACAAATTTCAAAACTGCTGACACTTCAAAAGAAGGGTGAGGTGCTTTTTTATTTACACTTTCATTCTGATATACTAAACTATTAAAGCTGCAGTATGTAACTTTTATAAAAAATATGTTTTTTTACACATAGTTAAAACCATCACCATGTTGTGACAGAATAGCATTAGATAGATAACCCGTGAAAAGATTGATGTCCTCTAACTCCTTCCTGAGCTACTCTTGCTTTCTGAAAAAACGCACCGCTCCCGACAAAAACAACCAATCAGAGGCAGGAGGAGGGTCTTAGCGCTGACAATCAACCTCTGGTCTGAGTTGCTAAATGTGCTAATGCAGGAGAAACAACTTACCGTTACACAAAAACCGTTTATCCGCCGTCATGGTAGGCTTTGCTAACTAACCTTAGCATTCATGACTTCTATTAGGAAGAAGCTGCAACAAACCCAAGAGCAAAAGGGAGAGGGGAGAGAGGGTGATTGACAGCACTATAACCCGCCTTCTGCCTGTGATTGGTTGTTTCTAGTTACCACTGGGAGAGGGCCAGAAAGGTCATTTATTTTCACAGATTATCTCTCCCATACCCTATTGTCTCGACATGGTGACAGTTTCAACAAATATGTAAAAACAAAAATACAAAATTTTTTGGAGAAGCTGCTGGGAGTTCCATAGTAAGTCTGAACAACTATTCACAGATTCGTCACAAATCTGGCCCTTTGTCACAGAGTGAAAAATCACTGTTCACAGATGCTGTCCAGCCAATCTCACTGACATTTTACAGAGAAAAATCTGCCAAAAAGGCTATAATTGCTGCAAACCGAATGTAACTGCACATCTTTTTTAGATGTCGCAAAAGCAGGCATCATTTTTTGCTGCCTTTTAAGCCTGTCGCAATAAGCAACTAATCAGTTAATCACAGCATAAGTTAAAATGAGCTCAGTAATTTCCATTCTGATGATTAATATTTTGGAAGGGCAATTTTGTTTCCAGACATCATAATCCATTTCATTTGTGGTTTGGGTTGTGTGTGGTTTTTATTTCCATTTTATTTATTGCTTTTGGTTGTTTTATTTTGGATGGCTAACATATCTTCCTGTTGCAGAGTTTAGTATTCTCCACAATACAAAACGTTTACTAGTCTTTGAGACGGTGAACTATTATACCATTATCAGTATACAACTTGAAAATGCTCTCATAACGACAGTATTATCGTATATGGCCATAATTAACGGAACAATTTATGGTCCAGCAACATTTCGGTATCGTAACAGGCCGACTGCTACTTCGACAACATCCTCTGGTCTGCGTCGCCCTCTGATGTATGGAAACTCAATAAAACACCTGGGCGCCGGTGGCAAAATGGGACAGAGTGTGAAAACGTTCTAGGGGTGTGAATACTTCAGCAAAATGACTCAAACTGGGAGACGTTGTTGTTGTTGCCGTTGGATTCTCTTTCTCCCCGTGATTTTACTCGGCCTCTTTGCTAACTGCAAAAATGTCTCTCTTCTACTCACCCTGAATTATTTAAACGTGTTGTGATTCCCAGTGTGATTGTGAATCTGGGGCTGCAGCTCTCAACAGCGCAGTCATGTTTGCTTGTTTTCTCTCTCTTTCTCTCTCTCTCTCTCTTCACGCTTTCCCTCGTCCTTCTTCTTCGGTTCAAATGTCAGAGCATGATGCTGTAGTCTTCACGCCCCAAATCTCACCTTCGTTGGGGCAACAGTGTATTAAATGTGTGTGTGTGTGTGTAGAGAGAGAGAAGGGGGTAATGAATAGTCAAAAAGCTGTCATCTACAAGGCAATGGCTATTCATATGAATCTGTATTCAGGTCAGAGTCGTATTCAGAGGGGAAGTGAAAAAGAAGGGAGGGAATGGTTTTATTTCCCATCATGCATCTGTAGCGGGATCCAAATTGGCTCAGAGGATTGGGGAGTTTCTCCAGGGATGAGCATCCTGTTTGTTTTGTGCGTTGTTTTTTTTTGTTTGTTTCTGGGTTGTTGTTTTTTTTTTTGCCTGACACCGTGTGAGGGAAGTCTGCCAGGAGCATCAGCCCTCCATGAGACGCCAAGTACAACAAACACAACCCAAAGTCCCTGAGTCATTCCCTCAGCTTACTTGGCCACCAAATCTAGCCATCCCAAACCTCTTATGTTTTCCTTGTGCTTTTTCAAATTTCAATGCCTTGAAAACTTGCAGTGCCAACGACTCTTTGTGGACTCTTGCAGAAATCAGAGCCGGCTGCTCGCCCCCCCCAGAGGAGGGTTGTGCCGAACGCGGCTACTGGCAGATGAAAAATTGATACGGTCTTTGCCGTATTTGAGCGTCCCTGCCTCATCCCGTCCTTCTGTCTCCATTCCGCTCTCCAGATGATGCGCAGATGACACACACAGTCAGCACGGCACATGGGTCTGACGCTCTTTTTGCCTCTGATCTGTGGGGGAATATTAATGTAGCGTGCGCTGTCTGGGATGGATCAAACTATTCGGTAAAAAGGAAAGAAGGGAGAGGATCTTTATCTGCGCCCACAAGCGTTGGCTTGAAGGGATTTTAATGTGGCAGCGGCTAGATGTACACTCTAATAGGCAAGCTGCGAAAACATGAGAGCGATCCTCGGAGAGCACAATAGAAGAGCGGATCAGAGAGAGAGAGAGACACGGATGGTCAGATCGGTTCTTTCTATAGATGGAAGCACTTGTAGCTGTAGTTGAGCTATTTCTGCGGCTGTGTTTCCATCCTCTTAAATTTTTTAGATCCAGTTACAGTGGGCTACATGTTCATCATTTAATAAGCCTCTCATCTTGTGTGTGTAGGCAGAACTTAAAGGAGAGACGCATGGCTGGCTGAAATAACTTTGAGACCTTTTGACATGAAGCGCCTGAAGAAAACAAATAGCTTTTTCAGAAGAAATCTCAAATATGAGATTTGAAAAATGGCTCGAATTCACTTAAGATGTTTATTCTTAAGCATTTTTTTATCTGTGAGTCAGCGCTGGGTTCAATGGTATTTAACGTTCTGGGTCTTGTCATTAATTCTTTCAGGACTCTCAGGGGCCAGTAGGGAGCTAAAATGGGGCCGTAGAGGTTGTGAGAGAAAAAAAATGTGAAACTAAAAAATATCTTGAATCTGAAAAATAGTTTCAAGTCTAGTTTCAGTAGGTAAATTTTCAATTTGAAATCGTTTGTTCAGCTTCAAATTTTTTTCAGTTCAAGTTTTCTGTTTTTATTTTTTAACAAACTATTTGGCCCCAATTTAGCTCCATAAACACAAACCAGTTTGAGGTTTAGATGGAATGACAACCTGTTAAGTATCAGGGTTTCATTTTATTGACACAACTTAAAGGCGGTATATTATGTATTTTCTGGCCACATAGTTCCATTTTGTAGCAGTCAAGTAACTATGTAATGTCATAAAAATATTGTATAAATCAAAAACAGTAAATTGATTAATTGAAATTGGCCCTTGTCTCTTTAAGAAGCTCCTACTGCTTCCGATGCGGCCTGTTTAATATGTCGTCACAACAATGCTCCTCCGTGATGCTGTTTTTAACTGCAGCAAACTAGCAGTTCCATCAGGTGTTTGCTAACTGCTGCTGCCGCTAGTCTGAAGGAGCTGTGGGTGGACTGGGAGGCAGAAGCTCTGCTGGAGACTGCGGCGCCGAGGAGGAGCTTCGTGGAAATGGGCGGAGCTTTGTGGGAGCAAGCATTTAGGCACCCAGAATGGTTGCCATGGGAGATTTTTGAGGATTTCTAAAACATGCATGAAAGAATCAAAGCAAAACTCTAAGCATAGTTTTGATTAGGGAATTATAACACAATATAAAGCTCAACAAAGTTGATTTTACATAAAAAACACCCTTTAAAACAAAACTGTAGAACATGATTTGACTCCTTAAATTTAAAACAAAAATGCAAACATTTTCTCAATGTCTACAAGGAAAATTCAACATATTGTCTACTACAGGTATATTAGTGCAAGTTATAGCACATGTTTTGCAGTAAATTGGGTTTTGTAACAAAGTCCGTCTCATAGCCAAGTGAAAAGCATGAACTTCATCAACTTCGGTTCAGGAGGGAACCAGATTTCATTGTCTGGCCTGCTAACATAGTTGTGTGATAATAACCGCCATCGTACAAAACTGAGGCAAAAGTGACTTTATGACAGAAAGTCATGTCACAATTTTGATCATAGTTTGAGGCAAACCTTGTGGCTTTCACAGTTTTAAAGAGCAGATGTGGGCCAGCAGTACGTTTTGACGCTTTATTGTAAAAACGGAGTGAGCTCTTTTTTTTTAATGACAGCCGTTTCTTTTTTTTTTTTATTCAGAGTGACTTTTTTCATGTTTCTACTAGAATTTCAATCACAATTTATAATTAAAAGAAAAACGCCTTTGAGGTTAAAAGCCTGTCTTTCCATGGCCTACAATTTTAATTTCTTTTCACACTTTCATTTAGATTTTTGATTGAACCACTAAAACTATTTGTAATTTTAAAAAGGCCTTTTCTTCTTCCAAAGAGTCATATGCACTTCCACCTTTTTAAAAGCCCGCCTGGACAAATGAGACATTTATTTTAATCATTAATTTTATGTCTTCAACCAAAACTATTTTATTCAATTTTTTTTTTAACAAATGCGAGTCTTTCATTCAGTAAAAAATTTAAATATAGCACAATTTACCATCTCCTAGAGACATTTGAAACATTCCACTCTCTTAATGATGTTTTTCTAGTGGACAGTAACCTCTGCGCCTTTCCTCCTCTAGTGCAGCGCCACCACAGGCGAGGAGGGGGAACATGTTTTTGAAAAAAAGCACAAAGATCCTGTTTGCAGCCCTAATCTTCCTCCCCAAATGATCCATGTTATGGCATTTCTTACAATGTTTGTTTTCTTTCACTCATCAGCCCTTAAAACCCTTCAAATCTGTTTAGGAGCAACGGCAAGAGAGAAAATCTGCACATTTGCTTCAGCCGTTTTGGCTTTGTTAGCCGTCTGTATTGAGTCGTCTGAACTATACTACAGAGAAACAGCATCATCAGTCATTAGAGCAACTGCCCCAAAATGTTTACAGTCAGCAGAAAATAAAAAAAAACCCTCTGCAGAGGCTTGTAATAATGAAAGATGTCTAGAGAGAACACGATACGGAAATGAGATCTACATGGAGAGGATTTGGATTGATGGATTAGCAAAACAAACTCTGATATGCTTAGAAGTGGATGGTTTTTCTGTGTAAGTACGAGTATAGATGGTGATTTGTGGATTATGAAGGAAAAACAATAACGAATATAAACGCTTGCTTCTCAAATGCTTCCAAAAGGGGAAGAAAGGGCATAATTGCTCAAGATTCATTTATGTCTGAAAGATATCGGTGTAGTGATTTGGGTTTTCTGTGTGTTCATTTAGGTTTCTGTGTTCTGTAGAGTCTCTGTGTCATATTTGTTTCAAACAGCACCTTTTTCTTTTTTCATTTGGTCATAATGAGAGATTTTTTTCACACAAAAACACAGTTGGCATGGATTCGACGTTAAAGGCCACGGGGATTATGAATGGCAGTTTAATGAGGTGGTAGGTGGATGTCACGGGGCCGCGCCTCCCGGAGCCTGTCAAAGCCGAGGCTCTTACTCAGATCAATGTATGGTAATGATGGAGAAACAGAGCGTCTAAGTGAAGGATTGGAAAATGAATATGTAGTTGCTGTCCGTTCAAGGTAATCCAATAAGAACCTGGCAGCATAATGACAATGCTGGTGACAGACCGTGGAGTATAGAGTATATATGCTGACCATAACGTCGCCACAAAGCTCTCTCTGCAGCAGGGTCAGCTAAGGTTGCTGCTTTCAGCTCTGACCTGTCATTTACCAACCCTTTACTCTTGCTACGGGAGCCTTGCCCTGTGACTTTCCCTGCACTCTGAAGAACAGCAATCGGCGACTTCCTCATGCACACGCCGCATTTGTTGCAGTTCTTTTTTTTTTTTTTTACTTTTTGTCAAGCACCACATCTGTGCTAAATGCCATTGGCATGTTAATGCCAGCGTTCACCTAATCACACTTCAGGATAATCAGAAGCCCCCAATGAAATCCAAACGGTCTCTGCTCCCTTGAGCGTGCCTCCAGGGCTGATTTTGTCCACAGCGAAACAGTCTGTGATCAGTTTCAGACTCCATTGTGCAGTCTATAGTGTAGCGGTTGGGTTAGAAATCCTTGTAGAACAGACGGATAATTGCAGGAACGCAGATAGTGCCCCCCTCCAGCTGTCTGTACCTGTAAGTGTCTGAATTCTGCCTCTTTGCCTTTCTTTCCTCCATGTTTGGATGCGATTCCGGCTTTCTCGCCACAGATTACCAACGCTGGGCTCAACTTCTCCTCTTCTTCCTCCTCCTCCTCCCTTCTCTGTTGTTTGTCTCCCACACCATCACCCACTGAGCTTTTCAGAGTGGAGAAAACACTTGTTTTGACAGTTCTAATAACTGACTGTCATACGGCTTGGAAGAAAGGGAGTCGCGCCGTATTGGAGCGCACTCTGCTGCCGTCCCTGCATTCTGCCGTGTTCATGTGTGTGAAACAAGGAGGGGTGGTCCCAGTGTGACGGTGAGACAAGAGTTGTGTCTTTTCTTTTCTTTTTTTTTTCTTTTTTGTAATGCTACCCCCGTGTCTGCTTCTCTGACATGAGAAAACATCAACAAACAACATATTTGATGGAGTTGGGAGCTCTGAGTGCGTGCGGAGATTCAGCACAAATGGCGCAGAGTCGAGAAAGATGAAGGGAATATCGATGGCGTTCCTGCAAGTCGAGAAGTTTACATCATTGGCGGGCATCGATCGCATCGTTTATCACCTACTGTGAAAAAATCTCTCGCTGCGATAAGAATTTTGATTTATCATCATCTCGATAAATTAGGGTTGTCGACGTTAGCGCGTTAGCGTGTGCGATTAAACTTAAAAGTTTAATCTTGTCATCAGTGGAAAATTTTGCTTTGAAAAACTCCACGATGGATGTTTGGATTAAACCATTACATATTGCAAGGAGGAATTATCCTTCCACCGAAGCGCAAGCAGTTTATAGTTAACATTTTTAAATTACGTTGGAAATTAAATAACAAAATGATTTCTTTTAAGCCGTCCTGACAGATTTCTTTGAAGATAAATGCACGTTATCTTCAGGATAATTTTCACATTTCAACCTTACAAAGTTAATCATGGTGATTAATCACAGGGCTAGAATGTGATTAATCAGATAAAGTTTTTTAATCGATTAACGGCATTAATATATGTATAAATAAAGTTTCCTATCTAGCATTATCTGAAATGTTGTTTTTACTATTTACTGTAATTTGCTCCATGAACCCGTCAATAAATATCTGCAAATTCCAAAATATGATTACATGCAGCTACTATGCGTTACCTAAAACAGATATTTTAGGTAACACATAGTTACTACAACAAACTACTAAACTATTATTATTACCATAGCACCACAAAATATTGAGATAAAATTCTCTATCGCCCTCCCCATCCTTGCCGTGAATTTCACAACAATTTTGGCATCTTTGCGTTTCATGTGATCAGTTTTATTTTTCTTTACTGAAGATTTTTTCTCTTCCCCAGAAGGTCAAAATTACACATGAAGCTCGAATAAATAAACACAAATGACTGTTAGAAATGTTGGCTTACCAAGCTGCATAAGAACCATATGCTTTTATTCTTGGGGATAATTTTGGCTAGATAATTGGCCACTATTCTTAATTAGTTCATTTTAAAATTGGTTGATTTCTGGTTATGTCATTAGGGTTAAAAATTTGCTTTGGGAAAGTCATTTTGTTCGTCACTTTGATCAAGTTCAAACATTCAAGCTGTCGATTTGAGAAGGGTTTTTTGCAAGTAAACTGTCATAAGGTGTGGTGTGAGGTGGTGAGGGGAACTCTGCAGACCCAGGTTGAAAGTGAAAGTGAACGAAAATCCAGCATAACACAGTCCAAAAGCAGAATCCAAAAATGTCCAACGGCCAGGCAGCACGGCTCAACGCCGGTAGCAACTGGTCAGACGAATGGACGACACAAACAGACGACAGGACTGAACACTGACTAGACGGAGCTTAGACAAGGACCAGACAAAGACGCTGACACACAGGTGAGACTAAATACACAAGAGGTAATCAGGGAACGAGACACACCTGGGAACAATCAAGGGGAGGACAGGACAACACGGAGAGCACAGAGACACAGAAACTCAAAATAAATACACAGAAAAACATGGATCCTGACATAAACTCGTTTTTGTCATTCCACTCAATTTGTGTAATTTAGCAGCATCACTGTCAGCAACGGGACGCCGTCACCAGCATTTTGGTGCTGGTGACGGCGTCACGTTGCCTCCAATCGAAGTACATTTGGAAAATGTACTCAGACTGGAAAGCTTCACAGCGAGTCTCCCGAACTAAATTATTGTCATTTTGGGCCAATAGCTAAATGTTTGGCTTCTTTTTTATCCTCCAAAAGGCAATGAGAAAACTTCACAGTGAGTTTTCCCAACTAAATTATTGTCATTTTGCACAGATAGCTCGATCTTTGGCTCATTTATATCTTCCAAAAGGCAAAGGACATGTAGGTATCATGTTTAGGTTGAATCTGTTGGCTTTGTGAAACTTCTTCTTTGGTTATTACCCTCTTAATCAACGGTGATGCAAAATCCCATCGACGGTGGAGAGTGACACTGATGTTTTAATGGCTTCCAGTTCATGATATGCTCAATGCTTCCTGGGTTGGTTTTAAATACACAAACCCCTATTCTTTCATCCAAGAATGGCTTTCTGGGTAAAATAGCTGAAACTTGGTAAAATAGTTTAAACTTTTTTCTGTTTGGATAAGAAAAAAAAAAGATCCCCAATATATCAAACTTGTGATTCTTGTTTATCAAAACCGACTGAAGTTTTGTGTAGCATAAATATTCCACCCTATAAGATGAACACATTAGATAAATCATTAAGCCGCAAAATGAGAACTATAAGTATGAGATGGTTAAACATATTCTTCACTTATACTTGCCTAAAGGTCTGTTTACTTGAATTCTGTTGGTTAACCGTGCAGAACATAAAACCTTTGATAAATCACTGAACGCAAATCAAAATGTTGCTTTTTGTTGATGCTGTCTTATGGATGTTACTCCAAGTCTACCTAATGATGTATCTTACTTGTTTTTAATGTGACAACCTCATATCGTCTAACTCCTGTCGACGTCTCTGTTGATACTCCAATAAGCTCCTTTATTAAAACAAAAGAGTCCAACCAGAAGCCTTCATATAATCAATGTGCATAATCATGTCTATTTTTGAGTCTCGCAACACCTTCTATTTTTAACGCTTGCCTCTTCACAAAACGGAGGCGATGTAGGAGGAGAGAATGAGGGGGGGAAACAGGAAGCTGAGCCTAACCATCATGTTCAGCGTGAGAGTGGGGAAGGGTTTTTTTTTTTATTTAAAAAACATCAGCTCTTTGAGATGAGTCTGGACTCCATCTTAACTGCACTGCACAGCTTGGTGCCACAGGTATAAAACCTTCCACTCATCTCACAGGGGGTCAAGGTTAAAGCATTTCTTTTCTCTTTTTCTTGTCCTACTCTGAAACAAACAAACAAACAAAAAAAAAACTTCTGATCCCTGGGAACATTTTTCATTGGAAAAAAAAGAGAACTTTTTCCCTCAATGCTTAGCATTTGAAGTTAGCCACATTTCACTGTAGATTTCCAGTTGATGATTTGCAGCTTGTGGACGATCCTGGAGAGAAGTTAGAATAGTTTTTTACATCTTCCTCTAATGGTCAGCTTAGTGTCCTCGGTTATGAGATGAGAAAGATCAATTACCTTGTCACAAGCATAAGATGAGACATTAGAAACCTGCCTGTAAGATAATAGAGGGCCGAGCCCTGTTACCAGGACGACGGCCATCGCTTGCAGTTGTCAGCTGGATGCTTGTGAAGTGACATGCAGTGACTTTATAGTTCAGTGTCTTCAAGATGTGCAATGTGCAAGATGTCTTAGCAAGAATATGTTCACATTGCTAGACGGTATTGATTAATGAGTTAATCTAAAGTTGATTGATCTTATCGACCGACTAATGATTGATTGATAAGAGGCTATTTACTTAAAACCCTGAGTTTGCTTTTGTATCAAGAGGCTCCACTGTCGTTCCATAAGTTGAAGGGATACATTTTTCATAACTAAAAAGGAGGCCTGTTATTATATTTAAACAATTTTTTGAGGTAGTTGATTAAAGTGAAACTACAGAAGCTTGTCTAATGTTTGCATTTCAAACGAGTGTATGTTGCATGTGGCACCAAACGTTTGAACCGTTGAAGTTAGTGTTGAAACTCTCTCGGCATTTTGCATTAACAATTGTGAATGTCACAGGTTTTCAATTATTTGCTCGATAAAAAGTAAATCTGCAGAAAAAACAAACTGCTTCTCTAAATGTGGTCAAAATATTTAGGTCCAAATCAGGCCTTTGTGTAGAGTGCAGTAAAACTACATCAACTGCTTGGTGGGTTTAAAATTGAATTTCTGCTCTCAAATTAAGATTTTCCAACAGTTTGCATACAGCTTAAATATAAATTTGTTCAAATTCCAGTTTCTGCTTGTTTTCTATGCATTTTCTTCCTTTTTGAATACGTTCAGCATAGTAAAAAACAGAAAATACATGTTGCTCAGGGATGCAGAATGTCATTTAGCTCCTTAAAAGTCACATTCCCCTTTCCACTAAGGTTTAGCATTGCGTAACATCTTCAATATCCACATTTCTCGCAGGTTTTATGAGGCAAAGAGACTCTTGTAAAACGCCAGATCCCACAGTGTCCGCAGAGGTTCGCTTTTCAGTAAATTTGGGAAGTCGAGCGATATATTTGTCACATATTCTTTCTCACTGCCTTAGCGAGGAGGAGAGAGGCGAACCCTTTGGGAGTTTTGCAGATCAACAAGTAAAGTGTCGAGGTGCTTGTAATTCAGCCAGGTCCCTCTCTGCAGAGGCTAAACAACATTCTCTGTTGATAAATAGTTTAACAGCCACTCTAAATTCCAGGCTCTGAAGCACATTGATGCTGTTCACGCATGGCTTTCTGGTCGTCGCCACAGGTAGCTCAGCTATTCACACAACGTTCTGGGAGCAGACATGGGTTTTTTTTATACACATGTCTAAAAATCCCACAGTTTTAAATTACAAGATGATAATGCAACCCCAAAATAGTAGCAAGTTAATGTGTGAATGAATTCAAAATGTAATCAGATTAATTACACTAGCACTGTGATTAATAGCGACTGATCGCTTAACTTTGCTAGTTTGAAATGTAAACGGGAATGTTTTCAAAAAATGTTTTATTGTTTCAAACCAAAATGTGTGAAGATTACCAGTTTTTCAGGCTTTCATATTCAGGAATGTTTAAAAGAAGCCATTTTGTTTTAGACGTTAATTTGGAAATGTTAACCTTAAACTGGCTGTGCTTTGGTGAAATGATCATTTATTGTTGCAATAAGTTGGCAACATGCTGCCTTGGTTTGATCCAAACTTCAATCGGGCTGTAATGCTCTCACAGTCCTAAGAGAGGCGTGCTCTTTTAAGAGAATTTTTTTCTTTTTCTGTGGTTTAAGGAACTGACTAGCTAACAGGACGTTCACATTGCTTCCCCGTTGCCCAACCGTGGCATCTGCTGTTCCTACGCGTTGTGCTAAGAATAAACATTTGACTCTCTCTGCTCATCTTTTCAGTCTCGTCTGCGACTCTGCATTGTTGACCGCAGTACAAGACCGTGCAGTGGGCTGCACACGCGGGAGCTAACGTCGCTCTCTCTTCTTTAATTTCCTATGGAACTTGTGTGACAAGGCGACTATCGCTATGTACTATCTGCTATCGGCCCGGCAAAATTTGTTCATATGAAATTTTGAGCTCATACACGGGCTAGCGGCGCAACACAAGAAAGTTGAAAAATGTTAAACTTTTGTAGCTGCTGCAATGGCGTCTGTTGGCTTCACCCAAAGTGACTGAAAACTGAGCCCGCTGTGAACTAGCTAACCGTCCATGAGAGAGAGGCTTTTAGGTCAAAATAGATAGTTTTCAAATTAATCGCATGCGTTAATCCGTAAACGTTGACGGCTCTAGCACAACTACAGATGTCGTTTTCACCTTTTTCATAGTGACATTTTTTGATATCCTCTTGATGCCACCGGCCTGCTGTGACGCTAAAATGTGAAACATGCAGGAATACACAGCAATATGTCTGCTACCTTGGATCACTCAGCTCAACGTGACTGACCCAGAAAAGACATGTCTTCTGATGAAGGGACCAGATGGCACGCGGGGCGGGCAGGTCATTGTCTGGCTGCATCGCAACAGGAGGCAGCAGGACGAGGAAGAAGAGGAAGTGTCCTAATGCCTACATGTCCAGACATTGCAAGGAGAGAGGTGATGTGAAAATATATATCAGTTCCCGCAGACCTGTGGTGTGACAGCCACCACCAGTGGATTTAGCTACCCAGAAAAAAGAACAAGCGTGCAGCCACTGCAATCAGCAAGAGGTGCAAACAGAGCAGCATTTCTTCACCTCCTGCCAACTGTAACACACACACACACACACACTCAAATCCTTCAAAGACATTGACAATACCCACAAACTCCCATATCTGCTGGGAGAACTCAAACGGTGCACTCAGACAGCTGCTCGCTTTATGAGCCATACTGTGACTCCGAAAGAGTGTCCTACACAAAACAAACGCCGTCATAAAAGCTATTGCGCCGCCTTGCACCGTAATGTCCAACAACGCTGCAACTCTAAAACAAAATTGATCATTTAAATTTGTAGGTTTATCTTTACTCCAGATAATAAACCCGTACATTTAAAAAAAAAAAAGGACATTTTCAGACAAAAAATATATTAAAAAAAAAGACACAAATTAGCTTGTGCCGAAACCTAAATGGCTGCAACATCTAGGCGATAGATAAAATATTTAGGTGTTTCACTGTGGGCTGCTTATCAGTATGACGGCATATCGAGGTTAACAAAAAGTTGCAATTTCAAAGGCCTCAAACTTTTCCTTCATATAATTTTTTATGTTTAAAAGGAAAGTCTCTTATTGAGAACCTAAAGAAAGTGCAAGAGTCCTATTTTATTAGATCTTTTTAATGCCTGAGGAAACAAAACTTAAAGCCCATGCCATCTATGCCCACTGTATAAATGGCTCATTAAATTCCTGCAGAAGTGAGATTATTTTTTTTTGTCTCGAAGAAAAACCTTTAGCTTAATTAGTCGCGTGTTTAGGTCCGACGGTATGTGATCCTGCCCGGCCTCTGACAATTGCTCCTTAAAACTGTCCATCCTGTTCTCTGGCTGGAAAACCGGCTTCTGGAAGTTGAGAAGTTAGAGCTGTTTTCTCCCACACAATTCTGACCAATCACATTTTAAGCATTTTAAGTCAGATGCATCACATCTTGGACTCTGCAGTAATTTATGGGAATCTCAGAAATTATAATCTTTAATATTAATCTGTGGTGCGTATAAATGAACATTTTTAACATTCTACTTGTCCACTGAGTTGATTACTTTGCTCTAAAGCAGAGTTAGCAACGTTTTGTTCCCTGAGGGCCATATCGATTCGGTTAAAGCAACCGAAGGATCCCAGGCACCAACGTTGGACAACCAAAGGCTTTTCCTTCCTTTTCAGACAAGACAAATGTATAACTATTCTTTTTTAGGTAACAGCATGACACAGCAGTTAATAACCCCACAAGCACAAATAATGGTCTTGAAAAGCATACCTGTTTCTAATATGCTTCTTTAGGACCCAAGAGACATAAAGTAGTTTGATTTGTATCACTAAGCTGCACACAATAACTGGACTTAATCATATTTTCAAATTTTCTGATACACTTATTGAACAACCAGTGGAGAAAATGGTAAAACTAGTTTTGGTTGGTTTTGAACATCATTTGGTGGAATTTATCATGACAACGACAAATCTAAATTCTTATGGTAAAAAATGTATCGCGATAAATGATGACGATGCAATAAATGTCCTAGTATAATTCTGGATGGCT
Organism: Alfaro cultratus; assembly: GCA_903066825.1. Classification (NCBI taxonomy): domain Eukaryota; kingdom Metazoa; phylum Chordata; class Actinopteri; order Cyprinodontiformes; family Poeciliidae; genus Alfaro; species Alfaro cultratus. The sequence goes on along the minus strand of CAEFZX010023771.1, from coordinate 35,929 downwards.
TCATTTTGAAGGTCTAACTCAATCCTGCTTTGGGTTTGAACATGATCAACTCAGATTTTGCTGGTTTTCATTGGTTTTTGCTGTTTCGCAACATTAAGATGTGTAAGCAATTTTTTCTACGAGACGTATTTGGGGAAAAAATGTAAATGCGTAGTTACCACAATTGCTCAAAAGGGACTGATGCTGCCGCAGGACATGCACAGGACCATGCTTGGCTCTGCAAAAGCAGTTTTTAGTTTGGGAGTCAATGAATATCCGTAATTAGTTCCCGTACACCGTGGACCATGGGACAGGACGATTCGCCATGGATATACACTGAGGAACGCCGTTCTCTCGGCTGATCAGACTTTCTCACACACGCAAAACAAAAATACTTCCTCGCGGCACTCGCTCTCCTTCCTCCTCTGCCGCTTGGCTCGTTCTACTATTTAGAACGGAGAGGAGGGAGACAACCGAGCAAGGCCCTGAGCCTGTTTACCTATCGGTCCTCTAGGACACACCTATGGAGGCCGCACAGCTGCACCTGAGCCATTTGTTGTAGAGCTCCCACCACTAGTCATGAAACAAGTGTGGGCGACAAGAGGCGCACAATAGACTGTGTGAAAATGCCGTGACATCGAGGGCGACGCAGAACAGCTTCATATCCCAGAGTAAATAGCTGTGAATGTGTCTTTGGTTATGGATGTTGTTTTTTTGGGGGGGGGTTTTATACGTCTTGGTGAGTCGGCAGAAAACAGAACATATCTTCATAGAGGTGAAATACAGCCATGATAGGAAATTTAATCCGCCATAGGGAAACTTAAACCTGTGTGACAACGGGAGAAGTGATTGAATGTTAAGCATACAAAACTGATCCGTTATAGCGAGTTGGACTCTTTACCGTCTTTGAAGGTGAAGAGGAGAGAAAAGCTGTGATGGCTGACAATAATAACAAAGGCCTGCAGTGCAACAAAAGAGAATAAAGGTATAAATGCTGCTAACATTCATACCTCATGAGGTTTTCTGCAGTTTTTCATGTTTGAGACACAAATTCCAATGGGATTTTATGTAAGAGACCAAAAACGCTAACTTAAAAAGTAGTGCAAGTTTCTGTCGTGGAAGAAAAAGTTGAATTATCAAGATTTTTTTTTCTTTATAACTTCCTTTATTTTGACACAAAATAAAATCCAGTCCTACTGCCTTTTATTCAAACTAATACTAATAGTGTAAATTCATCTCAGTTTAAATACTATGAAGGCTTCAGAGGTTTGTTACAGAGAATTGATAAACTGAATAGACAACATAAAAATGACCAAGAAAAACTGCAAACAGGTAAACTTAAGCAGTATATATTAAGTTTTTGATCCATTTTATGAGAATGTTAAGACTGCAGCACCGCAAAACTATCAAGACGTTGGATGCATTCAGACCTGTCTCGTTTAGTCTGCTTCAATGGAACGTTTGCCTAGAAACTCTGGCTCCTTTGGGTTGATGTGAATCGAAGACAAAAGAGTAATCCTACAGCCTCTAAAATCTGACGCCACTCCATTTTTATTTACATTCTGCAAAGAGGGAAGTGGCGCTCAGCATCTTCCTCTGAGGTTTTTCATGTCGTTTCCTTCAGTGGCTGTTGGTGTAGCGCCACCACAGGCGAGGGGGTGAACAGGTTCTTCAAAGTGTTCGGTACGTTTGACTCAGTGTGAAACTGAACCACACCAGCTGAAAATATAACAAATGTTGTCATTTTGGTGCCCAGTAGAGCCCAGTCTGCTGGACTATCTGTGTGAAAACACACAAACACATTCTCTGGATCATTACTCTGACTGAAACTGCACAACCAACACAATTATTAACAAATAGTAATTTGTTAACACAATTTGTTATTAACAAATGGTGCTAGTAATTTGGTGAAATGATGGTATAGTGATGGTTTCTTTTTTGGCAGAGAAGCTTTCAAAAACTATGCCACTGCTTCTTTTCACCTGACAGCTATATATCACTTTATGTTAAAAATACCAGATTATTTCTAATGGCAATACACTAAAGAATGCTGTAATGTGACAGGGCCCTGAAAGCATAACGAGTCAGAGATAAGTGAAGTTGTGATTGGTGAAGCAAGGGTTTTTTTTTGTTTGTCACATGAGGAGATGGAGCCATACGCTCTACAGAAGCCGAATCTATTTTAATATTTATTTTTGCTTTTCGTCGTCAGGACCGAATGGCTCGCTTTGCGTTCAAGAGCGACGCCATTGTATGTCAGATTCGTCTGCTTTCAGACCTTTTTCTGAAGGTTTCACACACTTTGGGACCAGCTTGTTGTAAAAGCCACACGTTTCACATTCCAACGTATAATTCTCCACCAATTTTAAAACCAGGCAGTACGACGCGCAGGGTGTCAGGGCATGGCCTTTCCAAGGCAATTTTCCTGCAATCACAGAAAATCAGCATACTCAGTGGCATAATCTTGAAAAAAAAAAAAACAACAACCTTGTTGTCACTGGTCCACCTGACCCAAAGCCCAACATATCATCTGTTAATACTCTCTTTTTTTCCCCACACACCCTATTAAATGTGTGAAACTGGAGTGTTGACGAATCCGCTCCTCCAAACATGACACCCATAATACCGTGCTCTCAAAAAGAAATACTTCAGCCCTGAAGCCTCCTTCAAAAAATGTTTGTCATTTCGGTGATTACCTCTTTTAGGAAGGGCCTTTCACTTAAAGTTTTTCTCTTTTGCAGGAAGCAACTGGAACTTTCTTCACTTTCTTTAGTGCTGGATAAACAAAGTTGTTTTTTAAAAGTTGTGCCTGTATTTTAAATGCAGCCGTTTTGACAGTCGGTACCGACAGATGGAGATGAGGTCATTTTATTACATCCTGGGTGGCTCGACTCGTTGCTTAAAGCTGCAGTTTGTAGCTTTGAGAAAAAGGACTTTTGCATATTTGTTAAAACTGTGAAAAACCCCCGACTTCCTCCACTTCCTCCTTGAGCTGCTATTGCCCTCTGAAGAAATGCTCTGCCTCCGACCAATCAGAGCCAGGAGGAGGAAGTTGCGTACTGTAGTTGAACAATCTTGCATCTGAAGATGAGAAATATAAGTGTTCGACTTTTTGTGGAAACGGGAAATCAACTAATTCTCTGGTGTTGCTACAGAAATTATATTTTGTAGAATCTGTCAGCTCAACAGTGTTTAGTCTTTTTATTTAATTTTTTTTATAAAAATCTCCACTACCACACCGCTCAGTGTGTGGTGGTGAGATAAATGTGGCGACTTTGTTCAGCTTAGAGGCCAGTGGCTAAAAAGAAACGGGCCTCTTTTCTCATCTATTTATACAGCAGGCTAACAAAGTCATGGATTACTAATTAGACTGAGGAAAACATTTGATCTTTTAAGTCATTGTTAACAAGTTTGTTAACAATTAGTGGTGTCACAGCTGATTTTTTTTATTATTATTTTTGCTTTAATGTGAGATTTTATTAAAAAAATAAAGAATAAGAGGCTGACTTTAAAAAAAATTGTCAGTGTCAGATTATGCCACTACAATAAAAGCTGAATTAACTTTCTTTCCAGGGCTGTCATTTATTTTTAAATTTACTGCTATTACAATAAATGGTGGGTATTTATCGCATCGTATCGTCTTGTCTGGTGTACCTTTTATCACTTATTATTTATCGTGATTTCTTATGATAATAAATCACAATAAAGTTCAATTAATGATGTTTAAGCACCCCTATAATATATTATCTGGTTTGTTATTTTTACTATTTTTACTCCACTGCTTGTTCATTAAAGGTGCATCAATAAATTTGAAAATAGAAATAAATGCAGCTACTGAGCATTTTAGTGATATCTTGCACAATCAACAATCAGTAATGGAGGAAGGATTTTTATTTTGGATTATTTTTTTTTGGGGTTGTGGACAGAATAATAGTTGTGGCTTCTGCGTATGCATTTTGTTTAAAATAGCAGGACGTTTTGAAAAATGTTTTTCTTCCTCGTTCTCAAAGCAGAAAACTGAAATTATGAGTTGTCAGTATTGATGGACTTAAAAGTTTTATCACGATACTTTTCGCGATAAAAGTAACAATAAGGATCATTCATTACTGGCTGTGAATGCATGTCACAACAATCGTAGCCCCACGAACACGTTCCCATTTGCAGCACACGTCTTTAGGACACCTGAAGAAGTGAGATTTATGTGACAGTAATGTAGCATTTCATCTACAAGGGTGATAAGAGCAGTTAAAAAAAAAAAAAAAATGCTGTGTGGCATTTTTTTTGTATATATATGAGAAAACAATTTGAAACGGTTTCCATTTCCACTTTAGTTTTTATTCTATTCTTTCTCACCTCCGACTCGGTTTGCTGGACCCGTTTCTTGCATTCTTATCATGATAGATATGCCGTCCGTTGTGCCTGAAGCAGTGTGATTCTGTGATTGCAATCTCAGATAAAGAGCCCTTATTCCCAAGTTGTGTGTGTGTGTGTGTGTGTTTTTTTTTTTCAGTTGTGCAACTTATTTTCCCCTCAGATGTATCACTGTTCTCTTTAAGCAATGCGTCCCTCTTGACTCCAAATGAAAGGATAATGAACCCTTTGGCCACTTCCTAGCCCTTCAGATTCACGCTCCTTAGCAGCCACTTAGTTGTGTCTTTTTTTTTTTTTCAGAGAAAAATTGAGACAGAAGTTGATTCATCACAAAGCAAGTCTGGATCCGTGTCCAAGTGATTGAAGCAGGCCGTTCTGATCCGTAAACACGCTCTTTACAACTCGCAGACGCTCTTTGCTCCCCGAGAGCTTGACGCGTTGTAAACAAACACTACAGTACACGCCCATAATAAAAGTACCACACCTGTCATCCTGAGATAAAAGTCGAGGCATATTTCTTTTAAAGGAAGACACAAATGTACCCAAAAAAAAGAAAAAAGAAAAAGCTGTGTGGGTTCCAATTAGCCCTTAGCTTTGGATATTAAGTCTATTAAGTTTTCTTCTCTTCTTGGGTGATTCTGTGGAAATGCTCCACATTTATTCTCTCTAAAGCTCTTTGTCTTTTATAACTGAAAAACAGACAAATCCAAGCTCACAGCTTGATTTTTTTTTTTCTTGTTTTTTTGTAAATGTGAGCCGTTGCTGTTGGTAAACTGCTGTGTCCAGAGGGAGAGCCTTGATTTTAAACCCCATTGTGCGCATTGTTAAACCCACACAGGTTCATTAAAAAGGGAGTGCCAAGGAGCAGACTGCCTGTAGGGGCCGAGGGAGTGGGATGAAGCTTAGCCCTTTGTAATAACAGGATCTGGGGCAAGTAGACGGCTGATGGCTGCCTACCTTGAAACGGACGTGTGTGTGTGTATGTGAGAGTGTGCATCTGTCTCACAAACCATTTGCGGTTCTTTTCTTCCGCTCTCAGCGATTTTAACTTCGTCTCTCGCTCTTCTACTTCTTCTCCTTATGTGCTATTAATAGGGAAAAAACCCGCTGGAGGATGTAAACTGGTTAGAGGGGTGCGAGGAAACAGCGACACCCTTTAAGGGTAGCAGAGGTGGCTGGAGAAAGAGGGAAAAAATACAATACAATAAAATAAAATAAAGCGAGAAGGCCAGAACGTACGACAGGGATTAGGAACGAAGTTGGAAAAAAGAAATAAATATTACACATCCTGGAAATGTAAAGAGATGAAGATGAATTGAAGTTAAACAGAGTCACGCTGAAAAACAGCAACAAGAGAGGGTAAGGAAGACACTGGAGACTGCAGCTCTAAATCTATTTTCAGACATGTCCTGGCGAGGAAGAAAGCAAAGACAATGAATTCAGATGGGACCAGAATCCTCAGTGACCTCCTGTTACCTTCAGCGCCTGTAAAATACCTGCATGGTCACAGTGGCTTTCAACCTGAATAATGACGTACGTGAAATATGCAAGTTGTGCTAAAATTAAATCTAAATTGTGTTTTCCCCCAACAAGTAGAAACATGACTGCTTTGTTTAATGTCGGTAAGACTCAAGGGGTGTTTTCGCACTAGATTTGGTCCGATTGGGGAACAAAATTACAACATTTGCTCCATTTTCAGCTGCTGCGGTTCGCTTTCACACTGCACTGATCCAAACTAACTGAAAAACCTGTTCACCTCCTCGCCTATGGTGGCGCTGCACCAAGAACTACTAAAGAAAACGATACAAAAGACCTCGGAAGTAGACATGAGCACAGCTTCCTTTTTCACAAAATGTTAACAAAAATAGAATAGCGTCACATTTGATCAGTTGTAGGATTTCTCTTTTGTCTATGGTGAAAGACCACTAGGCCTTTTCTCCCAATAGCACTGGACACGCCCCTGTGTTTTGAACATATTTACCCAGAATGCTCTGTAGTCCCCTTCCTGCGTTTGGAGAGGTTTCTGGTCTGCTTCCAATCATGTTTGCCTTGGAACCGCACTAGAGTTCACTTTTACCGAACTGAAACATGGGTCTTTAGGCGAACAAGAGTTTGTGTTTTTGGTCCGCATCAGATTTTGATTACGCATTCACACCTTCCCAACAAACCAGACGTTCTAGACAAACGAACTAAAGTTCAATTAAAGTAGACTAAACAGGGCTGGTGTGAATGCACCCTATGCCAGTTAATCCATTTGCCAATTTGTAAATGTATTTAATTCCCGTTCGTCGCGATTTCTTCACAATCTAATTCCGTTTTATTCCTACAAAAAGTGTTTATCAGGTTATTAAACGTAAAAACCTGATATCAGGTTATTATGAATAACTTTATATAAAAAGATAAAAAAGGTGACGTACATTTTTATTTCATTGTATGCTTACCGTGCTACTAAATGCAGTTCTGTTCTCTGTATGGATCAGGTGATTTCAGACATCATATTATGATCTCTGATGAAACCAAAATGACAGTAAAATACCTTCTGTAGATAGATTGGATTCATTCAGGTCACAGAAACACATTTTACTAAGGTAGAGTTTAAGGAGATGACAGAAAATAGCTTTAAATCACCGGTTGTCAAAGCCGTGGGTAAAAGGCGAATGTCTGTCGGAGCATGGAAGGTGGGAAGCATTACATCGTGGATGGATTCTTTTCATGAGAGAAGAAAAAGCTTCACTGGTGCATCACATATGTCATGGCCAAATGTTAGCGACTGAGTAAATCTTAAAACTCTGGAGTCTGCGCCTCCAGCAAGAAAATCGTTTAATAGCAGAGGAGCTGTTTTTGAACCAGAGTGCTCCACAGATTTCGTCAATGGGCAGTGACTGAGGTTCCAATATTGAACTTTTCACAAAATTTTAATTTGCTGATACATTGAATGTATGGTTTTTATTATCTCCAATAGTGATCAAGTTTACAGTAAGGAAAGACTCAAAATATGTCACTGTGTATGTCATATAACATAATGTGATCCATCAAATGAGTTTCTCCTAAATAATTGAAAAAGTATTGAACCCTTTCACAATGCTAAACTTTTTGGAGTTGTATGTGGGAATTACTTTTACATTTCCAGTCATCAGTGCTGGTGGTCATTGCTGTGATTTCTAGACTTTGTACCAGTGAGCTTTGTGCTTCAGTTTCACCATATTTAAAGGATTAGCCCAGTGGGTGTTATTTACATCGCGTGAAATTACAACCGCAAACTTCCGGAAATTTTCAGAGTTAAATATATTAAAAAAGGGAATGCGTATTGACCTTTTTGGACTTTATTTAAAAAAAACTGTATGTGGAAGTAAGGAAACAGCACCCTTTAAAACCTAAGTCAAAATGAAGAAACATGGCTCAAGTTCAATACAATACAGAATGGGACAAAAAAACGATTCAGACGGCATGCAGACGTTCAGTCTAACAACAACGATCACACAGCCAGGAATACCACCGATGGCTAGAGACAAAGCGTACTATTGTGCTATTACAATTTTTTTAAAGCCCAGAACTAAATTAAATTAGGATTTCTGAGACAAGACTCCATAGGCGCCACCAAATCTGACTGAGCTTGAGCTTTGTTTCAAAAAAAGATTTGGTAAAACTTACCTTAGGGTCACTGAATGCAAAAACACAACACGTTACAGATCTTTTTTATTTACCTTATGTTCCACAATTTCTTCACAACTTCAAATTGGAACATCACAAATAATAATAATAATAATAATAATTCAATTTTGCTGTTGTAAAATATGAAATGGTTCAAGAGATAAGAAGCCTTGTAAGGCATTATAAATTAGCTTATTGCATTAAAGGGCAATAAAACCATTCACAGTCATTACCCGGCCAATGAAAAGTATGGCTTCTTAATTAGGTGGCTGATAATAAAACCACCTGGCTTGAAGCAAAGATTGCTCGGCGGGACGGAGGAAAGGCCGGCAGAAGTCGTTTATTGTAGTCCGACCTTGGAGACCTGGCTCTCCTCCGGGGCCACGGCTCCCACTGAGGCATAATTACTGCGCCACGCGGGCCTCAAACAGTCATATCTGATTCCAGATTAGGCACTTTGACCAACCTAATTGAAAAGAGAATATTTCTTTGAAAACGAGCCCGGCTTGCCCCGGCTTACATGGAAACGGCAACGCCGGAGAGTCACAACGAATATCTGCAACCGAGCAGCGATTCCAGACTCTGATAGGACGCTCACTCTAGCTACCACAACGGCTTAACCAATTACCTGCTAAATACAGGCGGCATCACAGCAGGATGACCCCGGGGGGTCACAGACAGAGGCTAGAGACAAGGAGGGTGTATGGAGGAAGAGGTTATCGTCCCATTTTCCCTGCTGGAACACACCAGCTACCCGTGGTCACACCTGCAGATGGTCGATCTGATTGGACCGGGTCACTCTGATCGGACCGGGTCGCAAAAGGGAAAAAGGCACCAACGTTACTGTACCACTCCTACAGCCTCCTCTCTGTTAGCTGAGCCCCTTTTCCCTAATTTGTTCCTGCTTGTGAACCTTTTCGATGGATGACTTTCTCCATCTCAAACCTTTTATTCCACAGCAGTGAGACGTGACTGAGATGTGTTGCGGTCGGATCAGTTGAAGAGATCCTGTGTTGAATAAAACAAGACAGAGAATCTCGGCGTGCGACGTGTTACAAATTGCTTTACTGCCGCGGTTTTTTGTTCTGCTACAAGTTGCTGTGTGACAAACATGCATTGGCCCTTTAGGTTTTTTAGTGAGCTGTAATCCATCACTGCGCTCATTTTGCTTTGATGTTAGCAGCCGCTGCTGTGTTTTCTATTGATTTGTCTTTGGTTCTTAAATAACAGAACCAAAAGAAATAGTATGCCACTGCTCTACAAAGTAATACTTCCCTGCTTAGGGAATAGCTTGGTTCTGTTTCTAAAGTGACCTTAGGAGTCCTTGGACACTTCTGCAGTAACACTGTATTAGTTTCATCAAAACATAAAATGTGAAGGAATGTTAAAATAAAACAAGATAAAAAAAAATCCCTCAAGGTCCTGTTGGAAGCATGCTATATATAATGAATCAAAACAGTTATAATAAATCAGTGTAAATCAATATTACATGTGGGATTCCTCAAAGCTCCATTCTCAGACCACTCTTATTCAACATCTACATGCTTCAACTGGCTGAAATCTATTAGCACAAATGCTAATGACACAACTTTATATTGTGACCAACGTCACTTACATTGACTTTGTAAGCTTGTACACAGTGTCAACAAGTGGACGGGTTAAACTCCAGCTTAATGTGCATCTCGCTGTTTTATTCCCACAAAGGCAAAGTTGGACAAACTTGAGTCAACGAAGCTAAAAACTGAAAGCGCCTTCCCCGCTTAGCTCCTCCAGACTAGCGGATGTGTCGATTAGCAAACCCTCGGTGGAACTACAGGTCTGCTGAGGTCATCATACAAACTACTTAATGGACAAACATTATTGTCAAGATGTGCTGAAGGTGGAGTGTCGGGAAGAGTACGAGCTTCTTAAAGAGATAGAGGCCCAATTAGAAGGCGTCAAACTGCGAAGTCAAGTCTCTGTTAAGTTATGTTTGACATTTACAGCATTTTTAAAACAACTGAAGGAAACAGTTACTTTGTTGTGCTATAAAAAGACACTATGTGCCTGGAAATTACATAATACAAACCAGTTAAAATCTACTGATGTCCTCCTGTGTGCTGCCTCACTGAAGGCCTACAGTGATCAGCAACAGAGTTAGCTGAAGTTTAACAACAATAAAACTGAAACCAGGAGTGAAAGGTCTTTTCCAAAGACCATTAAAAGGTGGGTGTGCAAAAACAGACTGAGAGTGCTAGCTGGACTATTGTGTGCGATTAGTGCTTTAGAGTTGGCGCAATTAACTTCTTGGCTAGCGGCGCCCACCTCTAAGTGTCTTTATCTGTCCTGTTTAATGTATTTTTCATGATCTTTGTTCCTTTACTTTTTTGCTTGCTTTGCTTTGTCCTCTTTCTGTGAAGAGGCTTACCTTAAATTATACACCTTCAAGAAAAAGCAGTGCTTGAATTCCAGACTCACGTCCCATCAGTTTCAAACATACAACTCTTAGCTACTTCTCACATGAAAATTATTATTCACTTTATCCCTGCAAGAAAGTAGTTTCAGCATGCTCCCAAACCCTTGACATTTAAATCAAAATTAAAAAATATAAATAAAAAAATCTTGAGTGCCCTGTTTCTAGTGAGCACCACTTATTAGCTAAATGGGTAAAAGGCCTGGGAGACATGGAGCAGCTAGCCGGAGAAAAGATGGAGAATTGAAGTGATGCAAGATATTAATATGCAAATTGCTGAATAATTTTTAGTCTTTCATGCCTTACATTTCTCACTGCTGGTTGTCCAGTGGCCTTTTCCACAAGTCAAATACATACGGTAACGGCGGAGAGGAAAAGGAAATTCCTCTCCGCCACGTAAACATGTGTGTTTATTCTTAAAAGAAGTTAATGGCATAACGTCATGCGGAATAGTTTTTGAAAAATCCATCTTTTAATAGTATATCTATTTATATGCATCAAGAAAAAGAACATTTTTATTTAGTTTTTAACAAAATCACTAGTTGAGAAAGTATTGGTATCCCAAACAATCCCTTTAAAATTTGTAACGTATGTATTTCTTCATTTTTGACATTACTTTGGCTAAAGTACCAAATGCAAACTGTTAAATGTGGTTAAGGGTCTGAGACTGTCAGGTGAGCAAGATGGTAAAATCAACAATCTCCAAAGCTCACTCCTCCTATTGTCTACAAATCAAGCAGCTATTTGGCGAGTTATGCCACTTAGGTTTTGCTAAACGCTACAGTTAGATTAATTGAAACCAAATGTTCCTGTGAAATAAAAACCGGCTTAGACTCCAGGTGGGTCTGCAGTGAAACAAAGGAAGAATATGTGAACTCACATCAATCCTGCAGTCAAGTACAGTAAAGCCTGTACGTTTTGGGAAACTTTCTCAGAGTTCTGAACTCCTCAAAACACCAGGAAGTTTTAAATCCAACTTGGGTGGGTCCTGTCTATCAGACAAAATATCAACCTTCTTTCATGCACCAAACTTAAACCTTGAGGTAAAACCTGTGGGCTGAAGTGAAGAAATGAGAGCATATGAAGGATTAGAGGACACTGGATGATACGGAGAGAAGGTGCAAAAAGAAATCCTATTAGCACCACAACATTGTGATATGTTGTACAAAATATGTAAGTGTAGCAGGAAGTTTATTTCTAGGCTTTAAGTGCAATAAATCTGGACCACTCTCTATTTAACAAGAGTTTTCTATGCTAGTTATGTTAAATGTATAAGCTAATTTCTAGTTTACATTTCTAATTTTACTTTACTGTGAAGAAGGCTTTAATCCTAACAATCACAACGGAGTTAATCAACACTTGTGTCATTATTTTTTTTCTTCAAAATCCTGTACAGGGTCGGTCAATGTTTTAAAGGGAAATGCAGAAAACTGTAATAATTTTGCTGCACTGGCACAAAAGGTTTGTCTTCCCTAAATAATAAAATAGCAAGGAGAGCGACTAAGAAAGATGGAAGAAACGAGAAAATCTCTGTCTGGACTGGATTTCTCATCTGTAAAATAAGGGTGAATACAAAAAAACACACACAAAAGTAAAATGAATTTATTAATACGCAACTACTTCAATACTTAAACAGACTAATCACCTTTTTAGTTGCATGTGGTTCTGCATTAATTCAGGTAAAGATTTAGAAAGCGCTAATCTCTTCTCAGCTCTGACATTCACGCTCCCACAGATGAATACGAGGAGCTAAGCCAGGAGTTGGGCCGGGACCGACGAGGGAGAAAGGCCTTTCGTCAGCCCCTTTAGTCCCACACTCTTACGGGCCATTGCTTCTTTACTGTAATCAAGGAGCAAAATTGTCTTATTTGAATTTGGTGAGAGTCGGTGAAGGGAAGTCCTTGCTAAGCCCAAGTGCAATGACCCAAACGTTAGTCACAAGTTAAGGAGTCCAATAAGTATGAGCTGTGAGTGTGTCAGACATGCTAAAGTATCTTCTTCAATCTCTTCTGTTTTTAGCATAAATTTAGCTGTTTTTCAAGAAAAGCATCTAGTTTACTTGAATAATGTGCTGCTGCTAATAACTGCTGTCAACACACACTACAGCAAGCTAGTCCTCAGACTTTGTTGTAGTTTCTATGTTCATGTATTCGCTGGTCTGTTCTGAGAAATTGGCATGCAGCGCAGTCAACAAGTTTTTGGCTGCTGGTCCTCTCCTTCAAAAATAAACAAGAAGAAAGTTGAACATTCACACGACACTGTGTCGAACAATCTCGCCTGCAGTGGCGCTGCACCGAGAACCACTGAGGGAAACAATGAAAACCTCCGAGGAAGACATGAGCGCATTTTCCTTCCCCACAAAACGGAGTGGCGTCAGATTTTACCGGTTTCTTTTTCATCTTTGGCAAAAGACCACAAACTGTTTCTCCTGTTACCGCTAGACTCTCACATTTCTTTGGGTTATATTTACCCAGAATGCCCTGCACTAACATCTGCTTCCTGCTTCCAGATTGGCCTCTCGTCCGATTAGCACAAATGCTCTCAAGTCACATATGCTTTCGAGTTCACTTCAACCGAATAGAGACCAAGGTCTTTAGACGGACCACTTTCCCTCCCCCCTAAACAAACTGAACATTCAAGGTAAAAGAACTGGAGTTCCATTAAAACAGACTAAAACAAGGCTGGTGTGAATGAACCCTTCATTGCTTTCAGAAGTCAATTGATTAGTGAGTAGAGTGGATTTATGTGTAATCTAAGATAATCCAGCTCAGATAAGACCTCACAGGTTTGTGAGAGAACAGAATGAAGTCCGAGGAACACAGCAGACAGGTGAGGGAGAAAGTTGTGGAGATCTTAAAAGTAGACTTAGGATTTAAAATATTATCCCAAACTTTGAAAATCTTTCACAGCAATGTTCAGTTCATCATCTGAGCAGCAAGGCACAGCTGCAAGCCTACCAAGACATGGATGTTCAACTACTAGACTGACAGGCCAAGTAAAGACGGCATTATTCAAATAGTCAGCCAAGAACCCCATGGTAACTCTAGACGGGCTCCAGTGGACAATTTGTGAAGAATAACAACAAAAAAAGGAAATAATATGTCACATGAATAGAAGACAATACTGTATATTCTCATTTGCCATCACAATATCCAGTGTGTTTAATATGACTAGAGTTTAGGTCAGGCCTAAAGTATCCAACACGATCCAAGCTCATAGGCATTGTGTCTGAGTCTCATCCAACTTGACTAATTACTTAGAGACCCGAGCCCAAAGTAAACCCGACATAGGAGAGAAAAGTACCACATCTGCTGCACTCCATTAGGATAATGCATGTCTTGTCATCGACTACCAGTTTAAAATACTTCCAGGTCTCTGACTGTCCAATTTTCTGGCTTAGTAGAGTTTTCTTTAACCTTTTGCGGCTCCATTTTTCTGCTTGTTGCAACTACAGGATGAGTCAAGAAATCTTCTGGGATGCGTAATTGATAGGAGCGGAGCAGAGTGGGGCCAGGAGAGCATTGCGCCTCATCCACACGGCAAGATTATAGGCCTAAAATTCTCGGTTGAGACAATATGTGACAATAAAAAAATGACGGGTATAACAGGTTTGAACCTGCGGTGTGTGGGTTACAGTCTCACCAAATACAACACACTTTAAGCACCTCAACCCTGTGGCAAAACAGTTTTAGTATTTACTGTGAGGACTAGATGCATATCTACGGCACACTTTTTAGATATTTATTGGCTTAAAAATATTTAACAAATTTTTTTTACCATTTTCTCACTACTTTTCCATGATAGGTCTCCATAAAGTCCTTAAAAACTGCTTTCAAGCTTGTTGTCGTACCATGATAAGGAGTGGAAAAGTGTTTATTCAACACATACCACTGGCAACAGCATCGCAAACACTATTCAGTTCATTTCAATCCCTTTACTTTTGTAGCTTCAACTTAAAAGTTTAGTAGCCTCAACTCCAAAACCTTTAACTTTAGGCATAACCCAAACTTTTATTAGCTATTTATTAGCTAGCTAATAGAGTAGCTAAACTATTAGCTATCTAATTTTAGGAGTTAGTATCTCCTAAACGTAAAATTTTAGGAGCTTTTAACTATCTATTAGCTATCTGACAGATTAGCTAGCTAATCTGTCAGGAAGCTAATAGATTATCTATTAACATATAGATTAGCTAGCTTTCTGTTAGCTAGCTAATAGATTAACTACCTAATAGATCCAATTAAACCTTAGGTCCAGTTTTAGCCACTTGCTATTGAGTTTGAGCTTCAAATCCATTGACATACAATTCAGTTTAATCAGATAGAAAAAAAATCAATGCATCTCAATTATGTAGTACCGTGCAGTCATTAATATTATTTTTATTGTAATTATTATCATATTTTCTTAGCAACGTACATTTTCATGTGGAGAAGTGTTGCAAAAATCAGTGAATGCATGTTGGGGCAAAGTGGATTTAAACGTCCACATGGAGAGCCAGAAGATAATCTCTTCTGGTGCTTGATCATCTATTTGTTGCCTGCATGCGTGTGTGTGTGTGCGTGTGTGTGTGTGTGAATCTCCTCCTTTTTTGTAACCAGTCATAGAAAATATCAATCCATTCACAAATCCTGTGGGACATTTAACATGGCAGAAGAGCTTCAGGACTCCCTTTACGTAAAATCCATTTTCCGCTAAAGAAGGGAATGTTGTGGACTATGAATGTCGATACAATAATGTGTGCGGATAAAGGAGGAGAAAGGGGGGAGCGAGAGAGCAGCAGTCATTGGATTATGGAGGGAGGAGAAAAAGGTAGAGCAGGATAACAAGGAGAGAGAGAGAGAGAGAGAGAGAGAGCATCAGTGAGAGGAAAGGGCCTTTCGTCTCTCTCTGACGTCTTCAAAGACAATGAGCCTCACCCACTGTGCGGTGTTGACTCGAACAAATGCACCAGCGAGCAACACACTACATCTCACCTGACGCACATCCTCCGCCGCCACACGTCCACGAGGACGGGAGCCGGGGAGGACGCTGTTAATAATGTAAACGGTGTTCACATCATTCCTCTGGGCTGACACTTTGTCAGTTGATTATTGTTCCAATCACTATCATAAAAATATAAGTTAAAATAATGTATCCAAGATGGTAATAGAAGGTAGAAATAGCCTTTCTTGTCCCACAGAGGGGAGAATTCAGGAAATCTTTATTTGCCATGCTCATCTTTCTGATTGGCTGCCAGTCAAATTTATTGAGCTGCTTTCCTCCTCAAGTTAGAAATGGAATCGTTTCTGACAAGAAAAACACCAAAAATGCCCTGCTGTGGAGGAAACTCCTCCAACCCCCCCTAATCCGTGGAGATTAAATAAAATTTGATGGGGTTAACATAAAAATATTACATGTTTTCTTATCAAAAGAGAGCACTCTGGTTGAAAATGTTTGTCCAGTAATATATTCAATATCAGATGAATAAAAACGTAATGTATTACCTAATAAAGAGATTCCACCACAGAACTGCCAACTAAAATCAGAAGGGATGAGGCAGAACTTATGCTAAATGAATGTTCAGAAAACTGTGACAATTTATTATTATTTTTTTGTCAAAGTTTTGTTCAGTAAAAAATAATTCTTCCAGGGCAATTATTGCGAGGCAAGGGAGGAATTTCTGTGATCATCTTTGTACTTTTCAGTTTCTGTTCTGACTTAAACAGGAAGCAGTCTTACAGAGAGATTTTGACATTAGGGGGACGGTGTGCTGTTTAGAAAACCAGAAAAGTGTAGAAACTAAATCTAAACATTAAAGAACCGAAAACACAAACCTTCTCAGAGAACCCTTGGGAATAATGTTAGAAATGACCCCGGAAAAAAGAATCCACATCAACTAGCATCTTCGATGTAAGAACATAAACCAAAGCACACAATAATGACAAAATATCTATTAAATAATTGAGCGCGTTTGTTCCGTACAGACATTTACGTGTGTTCATTCATTCATGTTCAGTTCGTTTAATTCCTGAGGAGAGAACTGCTAACGGCCCCGTCTTCTTTTCCTGTGACATATTATGTTGGCTTTATGGTGCAGTTAGAGATCCTCTGAGCAAAACATGATGAATCTCTGCCTGCTTCACTTTGTGAATACCTGGATAAAAGCACCGCGGGGCACCGGGCCGGGTCGTCCGTGTGGTTCAGCGTGCTGATTCGTTTTCTGAGCCGGTGTTTCAGACAGATACAAGAGGGGAGAGACCGAGTGACAGATTCACTCACAATTTGATGACAACGCTTTCATTGACTTTTTTAAAATATATACATATAATGAATTTGTTTTTGTGTTTGCCTGCAGCAATAATAAAGAATAATTGCACTGTGGAAAGTAACTGACAGGGGAGCGACGCTGCCCTGTATTTTAAAGCAAAGTATTAAAAAGCAGAGTTTCTTTAGTATTTATGCCACTATTTAGTGTTATATGGTTCCCATTATGGTCTTTTGGGTGTTGCTGTGTTATGGCAACTGCCTTCTTTGTAATATTTTACAGTTTATTTGCTTCAGTCTTGATTTCTGCTCTTCTATGACACAAAGTGCTAATCATTGCAGTTGTCCTGTAGTGTTAGCTAACGTGTGTTGGCTTTTGGTTTACAAAGTCTTGGCTAAACCTTTAAAAGATTCAACCAGCTATTACAAATTGGGACTCAAATATCAGCAGAGATGCAAAAACATATCTTTAGTAAAGTGGCAGCTGGATTCCTCTATAAATGTAGTTCAAATGTGACCGTTTCTGATAGTCAGACAAGAAAATGTTAAGAAAATAAGAATATATCATAGCTTTTCTGAAGTTGTTGCAAGTGCGAGCAGTGTGTTTTTACGTATTTGTTCAAACTGTCACAATGTCGGGACAGTTTAACAGATAATCTGTGAAAAATATAAATAAACCAACCAGAGCGAGGAGGAGGGTCTTAGCGCTGCCAATCACCCGTGTGGATGTGCTGCTAAATGTGCTAATGGTGGAGAAACAACTTAATGTTACAGGGAAACTGCTCATCTGCCATCAATGTTGGTTAAGATAACTAACTTGAGCATTCTGTGTGGGAAGCTAGCTGTAGTTTAGCAGAAAGCAATGGGAAGCATGATCACAGGGAAGAGCCAGAAGAGCTCGATTTCTTTTTTACTGTTTATCTGTCTCATAATATGCTGTCACAACATACTGACAGTTTTATATAAAAAACAAGAAAAAAAGAGACACATTTTTTATTGGAGTTGCATAATGCAGCTTTAACCATTAGAAATGCCTCATGTCATGTTCTGGTAGATGATAAAACCAGTTGAACTTTTCCTGGGTTTAAAAACCGGCCGTCATCGTCACAAAGCTCAGGTTTGAAGATAAAAGATAGATTTTCCTGCCGCCGCGTTTCGTTACCGAGGGGTTTGGTTTGCCCTCCATCAGTGAAACACTTCTGCGTAATTCCTGACAAGTGACCGGCTTGACAAGACAGGATGAACAGCTTTCTCAGCTCAACTATTTCCCCCCACAAAGGTTTAGTAAATACACTTAAAGGTCACAGTCATCAGATTAAAAGTGGCTTGTGAAGAAGTAAAGTAAATACAAAGCAAATGTTTTCCTCCACCTGCTGTTTACAAGTACAGTGCTCTTTCTTAGGGTCTTTTTAGTCTGAGATATTATTCCCGCTACAGAGCTGTTCACACGGTTAAAGACTACATTTGTGCCTCAGCCACATTCCACTGAGAGAGACTCCCCTCCACCCCCCATCTGTACCAAGACGAGTTTCAGGGCTTTTCTGGGCACATGCCAGCTCCCCGGCTCGACGGCTGGCTCTGACTTGTGTGTGTGTGTGTGTGTTGGTTTGGAGGTAACAAGGTGACAGCGATGGTACCTGGTTTAGCAATGAGCAGTGAGGCGCATGCGGGCCATCTGTAGTGAATAGCTCAGAGGTCAAAAGGAGAGACGGAGGCAATCCACAGAGCTGCTTTTATTCCTCCGACCCGTCGTTTATCCGCTTTCGCTGGCTGCCCACCTCGCCGCCAAGCGCCGGGCGTGTTTGTCTGCAGGACACTGCATCAAATCAGCGACTCTGGACGCGTGAAGACTTAGCTAACCCTTTGCAAAGTGGACCCCGGTTGAGTCTTGGCTTACTTACAAAGACCCAGAGTTTATTTAGAGTAGAGTAGGAAGTAGTGCCACACCTTCTGGGTTATTCTAGAGAGGAATCAGCTGCTGGGTTGCTTTCCTTGTTACCAGGGAGAATCGGGGCCATGCTAAGAAATAATAAATGAATTTAAAAAAAGTAAAATCACCACAATAAAGTAATAAGATTACGAGAATATTTTGAGAATAAAGTCATAACATTACTAGAATGAAGTCACTATTATGAATATAAGGTCGTACGAGAATAAAGTCGAAAAAAATGTGACTTTATTCTATTATTAGTAGAGCAGTCATAATATTTTGAAAATAAAGCCAAAATATTACAGCAATAAAGTTATAGTATTGTGCGAATAAAGTTACAATATTACGAGAACAAAGTTACTATTATGAATATGAAGTCGTACGAGAATATGATCTAAATATTACAAGAATAAAGTTGTAATATGAGAATAAAGTTACTGTATGGCGTGAATAACATCATAATATTTCAAGAATAGTCATATTTTGAGAATGAAGTCACAATATTATGATAATATAGTCGTAATATATTATTTTGACTTTATTCTCACTCAACTCTATTCTCGCATTCTAATCTCGTAATACTCTGACTTTATTCTCATGCGAGTTTATTCTTGCAATTTTACTTTCTGATTGTGGCTTCAATACTGAGTCATACCGTCCTGCCATAGTTTCATAGAAAATCCTACTTTTATTTAAAAGAATTAGAAATTCCTCTGCGGCCCATAAAGCTGATGCACGATGGCGTTGTGGTCAATAAATGAGTTCCTGCAACCAGAGACCAGCGATTATCCAGTGCCGACGTCACCGATGCTAACGATGCTACTCTGTCGGGATCTCACTGCTGGCTGTGGCGATCCCAGTGATGGTTGGGATCAGAGCGGTCGCAGTACAGAAGGTGACGAGCTGAACGCTCGGTGAAGTCACTGTGAATAACGTGTTCCAGCGGGGCTGATAGAGATGACGATGATGATTTCCTCCACAGAAATGCCAGAAGGTTAGCAGGGTGGGGGCAGATAGCTGGAGATAGGGTGCCACCATCAAAGTGGTGCTGTGGGACTGAAGCTGCCATCAAAACCTTTCATCTATCCTTCACTCATGTATGATCCAGGCCTGGGTTCTCTGACCTATTTTTCCTTTTCTTTGCATTTGCTGTCCAACTCGTCCATATGAGCTGCCTCAAAGAAGAGATACCTGAAAACATTGAGATACAGTAAAAATGTTCATGTTCTTTGCAGAATAATCTTTTTCTGCATTCACGCCAGTCTTGAGGGGTGTGTTTCTATGACAGTTGCACATCGAAAGAGCGACATTTTATCTAATTCTTCACTTTAAACTAGCTCAAGCTCAGCCAGACAGGTTGGTACAACGGTGCGCTAGGGCCACACTAATGGAAAATTTCAACTTTATTCTCATAATATTTATTCTCGTAATACTAGGATTTTATTCTTGTAAAATTATGACTTTCTTTTTGTATTTTATTTATTTCCTTACTGACTCCAACCTGCATCTGCAAGTTGTATGTAACTTGCAAATTAAAACTTAACTTGCAAGTTGCACAACTTATAGTTGTCTTGTCTACAGATTCCTTTACTCGGATTTTAAATGATCTGATCTGCTTCTCTGTCTTCCTAATGCCATTTATTCACAGATGTTCTCTAACAAACCTCTAGAATTGTGGTAGCATCACGATAAGGCGCTGAAAAATTCAATTGTTGCAAACCCTTTGTAAGGTACGGCACAAATTAGCTTTCACCTGTGTTTGATAGCAAACGTTTGCTGAGTCACCCCCGGTAAAAAAAAAAACAAAAAAAAAACTACTTCACTAGAGACATTTATGTTCAATAAATCACACCAAACAGCAAAGCAATACAACATGCAATGACAGCCTCACACCACCAACAACAGGGCTTTTTTCACAATCTAACACGATATCCAAGTTAACTGCAAATTTCAGTGTCAGCTGAATGTGAGGCAGAGTCCATTTTCTATCACCACTTTGAATTCTGTAATTACTTCCAGGGCCCTCCGAGGGACTAACACAGAACTGCCTGCGCTCTCCACCCAGAGCCAGCAGCTCTGCTCATGTACACTTGTCCTCCTGCCTGCCCTCCGCGCGGCGCGCCGATGTTGTATCCCGCGGAGGAGCACACTTTGCGAGCGCTACGTGATTGCTAATCCCGGGCAGCCTCTCCCGTACGTGCCTGGGTCCTCTGGAGGAAAAGATCATTACGAAATGTGATGGCGAGCTCTCGGGTAAAATCCTCAGACGGGATTTTCAGCTCAGAGCGAGTTGGGAGTTGTTTTCCGCGGGAAAAGATGCCAAGTTATCCAGACCCGGAGTAACCTCAACGGTTGAAATAAAAGCATTTTTTGCTTCAATTCATCTTGGCCAGAGCTCGAGTTTAGCTTTTAGAGAGGCAATGTTGTGTGTGTTTTTCAGTCATATGGAATCATTTTGTAGCACAATCAAGTAACTATGTTACCTTCAGTTGTTAGAAAAATGCTGAATATCTCAAATATGACTTAAAAGAAATCTGATTTTGTAATTTAACGCCTTGAAATTGGGCCTCTGTCTCTTTAAGAAAGTATTGCTCTTTCTAAAACTCCGCCTTCAGGAAGTCATCACAACATGACCCCTCTATAAACTCTAACAGTGTTTTTACCAGCACTGCTCTGATAGTCGTATGAGTTCAGTAGATGCTCAGTTCCACCAGGTGATTGCTAATTGCTGCTGGCTAGTCTGAAGGAGCTGAGTGGGGGAGGGCTGCTCTGTGAGGTAGAACCTCAGGTTCGACATTGCGGAGGAGGAGCTTTGTTCTCGAAGGCGGAGCTAGGCCCACCAAGGCATATGGTTGCCGCGGGAGACGAAAGGATTTCTCAAACATGCATAAAAGAATTAAAGCAACACTTCAAGTATGTTTTTGATGAGTGAATAATATCATAACATGATATAAAGTTCAAAAAGGTTGACTACATAACACCGCCCCTCTAAATGGAGAATCTCCAGAACCAATCTCCCCAAATGCCTCATCTAAATTCATAACTCTGAACAATATGTTTTCTTTTGAGAAGCAGATGCAACGTTAGTCTCTCAAGGAAGCTCAACTTGCAGCCCGCCTTCACAGAGCCGTCCAACAGGTTCCATTCGGGGAACCCGGCTCCATATGGCTGGCTCTGAAATGCACTTTGTCCTGGAGGAGGGTAAACAGAGCAGAACTGACCCATGATGAGTCCCAAAATGGACTCATCATTGGCGTGATGGCAACAGATGAGCGAGTTTAGTCCACAAGGCCTCCCTTTGCTCATTAAGCAGGCCGGCACCTGTGTTCCTGCTGCACAGCACATCTGCTAGAGAAACGCTGCCTCCTCTTCCTCGAGCCTCCCGAGGGACGGCACACCCTATTCATAAATATTAAGACGCATTGAGTTTATTCTGCCAGTCCCGCTATATAAAGACGAGCCCGGTCAGCATTTGTTGGCAAATGTTGCTTTCTCTCACTGTTAGTGCCGTCCTTTCCTCCGTTTTCCACACGAAGTCCTGCCTTGTAGGCGTAGGAATGAAAAATTAAAGAAGCAGCGTTTGAGACAGCCTTAATAGTTTGACTTAATTATGGAGAAAACGGTTCAGATACAATTTGCAGTCTTACAAACACACTGATTAAAATGCTGAATGTATGAGACATAAAATATAAGACAATAATAAATAATTTAGAGGCTTGGCTCTGCTTTTAATGTGCCGCTTTTCAGCTGAAAAACGAATACGACAAACTGGAAATGCTGTGACAATAAGTAATAAATCAATTAATTGCATGATAAATTAAAACAAACACAATCATTTCTATTTGTGTGATTTATCATTTTTCTCTTTTCTCTCTTCCTACCAAAAACAAAAGTCAAGCAGTTTTTTGGGGGGGGGTTTGTAAGGAAAATAATTCATACTTAGTTTTTTATTTATTTTGGATAGTTAAAAATAATTTGGATAATTAAAATATTTTCCATTGTTGAAAATCTTTTGATCTTTGAGAACATCTTATTACCGTTATATTACTTGAAAATGGTCTAAAAACAACAATATTATCGTTTATCGCAATAACTCCTCGGACGATATATCGTATATGGTCCATCAGCTTGTCACGATAAATTAGTTGGGTTGATGTACCCAATGCTAAACTAAAGCTTGATCTGAGCACTTTCTGATCAATTTCTTGGCTTTCACTCCTCTTTGGTTGGAATCTGTCAGCTTGCCACATCCTCTCTTGGAAACGTGTGCTCACTCTGTCTTGTAAGAAGTTCCCCAAATCAACCAGATCGTCAGGACATGTCCTGCACACCCAAACAAATCCCACTGAGCTCTTGTCAGATTAAGTGCAGTCTGGCTAGGGGGGTTAGGGGGTCTGTTTCAAACCCCCTAATTATCTTGTAGTGAAACCATTTGTTTCTCAAATGTGAGCGGTTCTCAGACCCAAGGTTGAAGAGTGAAATCCCTCTTCCTGAGGGGGGGACTGGTTGCTTCCTGCCTCTCCCAGGCAGGAAGTGCACAAAACGCCTTTTTAAATGTGCAACACACACAATTAAAATTATTTATGATTGCCATCAATACTAGTATTGTAATGGAGATAACAAGTATAATGTCATGCATAATTGAAAGGCATACATACATATTATAAAATTAATGGGGGGGGGGGTTTATAGACAAAATAAACAAAACAACAAAAATAGCAAATAAACTAAATTATAAAGTCTCTGTAAACAAACGCTTTATTTGAAGGGGTGTGCATAGGACTGGCATTGCTTTGCCATAAACAAAGCATAACCCCTCCTTTACGTTCATGAACATAAAGGAGTCTTCTTGAACATTTATGACTGTTGTCATGATGTCGTTGGGTAAATAATGACACTTTCAATGCAAAGTTGACCATTTTAATTGACGTTGAATGTAAGTTTTAATGCAACTTTTCATAAAAAATAATTTAATGACACTTTTAATGCAAATTTGCATTAAAAGTGTCAAATGACAATTTACCGAATGAAACATTCATGAAAACTCCTTCATGTTCATGACAGGTGTTATGTTTATAACAGTGTAATGTCAGTCTTAGGCACACACACAAATAAAGTGTTCTTATTTTAGGTTGAAAGAAAAAAAGAGAAAAATGTTAAATAATGCAAATGGAAGTTACTGAGTTTGTGCAGTTAATTGATTTATTGCTTATTGCAACAGGCCTAGTGATCAAACAATTTACATGTGAATAGGAAGTGAGAGTAAATAAATGTGTCTTACTTCTTTTCAAGCTAAATTTGTTACATGTGTATGTATAAATACAGGACGAAAATGAATTGGATGAATTCGGCAGTTTCTTGTCTGTACTGTATGCATACTTATTGTATACGTTGGTGCGTATATATTTGTGTATATACAGTATATATACATACTGTATATATATATACAGTATTTATATAGATATATATATCTATATATATATAGATAGATATAGAGGGAGAGTTTATATACAAACATAGAAACTTAATATGGCTCAAATTAATTAAAATCAATCAAAAATGTTCTGTTTTTTTAGCTAAACCTCGAGGTTTTTGGTAAAAACTGAATGCTATTACAAATTCTTTATAACGTCACCTTGAAATCCCCATCATATCTGAAGAAATGCAACCACAGTCCGTTAAACCGTGACCTTCTTTCACAACATTTTGGAAAGAATTCATCCAGCCCTTGGAATTTTCTTTGAAAGAAAAAAAGTTTCCAATTTGTTTTTGTCGTTTTTTATTCTGAAATTTGGATTAAACAGAAGATTGTTCTGGTTCCTCGTTGCCCTCTGTCTCTTAGCATTTCAGCAAACCGAATCCACTTTTAAGATCCACGGTAACAGCAGTTTGTTTTACAAGCAATGAATAGTGGGTCATGTGTGCAGCTTAGTCTTTTAAGACTAAGCTGAAAAAGTTTTAAGTTGAAACTTTTCTCAAAAATATTCAAGAAGATTAATGCTGGGTTACAACAGTCCTGGTGTAATATTTAAAAATGGCCGCCGTCTTCAATAGAAAATTAAAGTTTGGCTGATATAATGTTCACTGTTCTGCTTCCAGTGTAATTTCCCCTTGCAATCAATAAAGTATTTTGGAATTTGAATTAAATTTGAATTCAGAATCTTCTATATCCCCAACAGTGAATGTCTTTTTTTTCACTATAATAATAATAAACTTTTGGACTAAAGTTTTGAGTTTTCCTAAGTACGGTAACATTCAGCTAAACGAATCAGTCAGGAGGTTTAATAACTCTGAACATGTATTTTGATTCTTCACTTTGTGACATCTCCTCCACTTGCGCCCGGATAGAAATCAGCAAATCGATTTAATATGTCACATCCATCACACCGAGCAACCCGTGATTAACTCGCTTGTGCTTCTATAAACGCACCGTGGTTTTATTAATACTTAGCTTGAAAAGCGATTGCCTGTTTTGTCAATATATTATGAAAATGTCATCGTTACTTCATCGGTAATGATGCGGCTCTCCTGTGACGTATTGCATTTCTTTCAAACGCGTAATATCTTTTCAAGAAAGTGCCACAAACATATAGGGTACGATATTAAGTAAGAGTTCCAAATGAAGCAATATAGAACTCCCTATTACAGAGAGGAGCCACTGAGAATATAACCGAAAGCTAATATTCAATATAATTCAATCATGTGTCATTGTTTTTGAAACTCTTCGGTGATGCCTAAGTGTGCTCGCAGCCACTCATCTCGCTCCCTCTCCGGACGAAGCCTTTCTACTCGAGGAAGAAAGAAAGAGCCACGTCGTACTTCAGAGCTTAAATTAAATCCATGTCCAATATTTCTTTTTTCAAAGAGTAGCACAGCAGTAGTCCAATAGGATATTCACATTAACTCCTGCTTCAAAGAGAGCACCGTATTCAGCAACTTAGTCCTTGTTGAGCTTTGCTTTTCCCTAAAAGCACTATTGCCCAATTTTCTTTCTCCTCTTCTTGCACAGGAAATCACACTCGCTCTAATCACTAACTGGTGTTCATCTGATCTGAGGGGCTGTCGACTTCCTGGCAAGTGGAGACAGCAAATCCTGCTCTTGTTCTTTTGTTTTCTCACGCCAGGGTTGCAGTTTGCATAAGGCGTCTCCAAACAAATGTGTTCCTGACTCCAATCGAGTTTACAAGTAAATCTATGGTTGAAGACAGGATTTGGACTTCGCTGATATGGAGCTCAGAGGCTTTAGTCGAGCATTCTGCAGCGTTTGGCCCAACAGGACGCGGCTTGCTTTTTGCACAGCAGCCAGAAAAATATGTTAATTTCAGTTGCTGACTTAAAATAAATTTTACTTCATAATTTATCACCTTGAAATTGGGCCTCTATCTCTTTAAGAAGCTCCTGCTCTTTCTGAAACTCCGCCTTCAGGAAGTCACCACAACATGGCTCCTCTATTAACCCTTTAATAATGTTCTTACCATCATTTCACTTAGACATAGCTCCTACAATGAGCTCAGCAGATGCGCAGTTCCACCAGCTGTTTGCTAATTGCTGCTGGCTAGTCTGAAGGAGCCGAGTTGAGGAGGGCTGCTCCGTGAGGCGGTAGCTCGCCTTGGAAACTGGAGCTACAAGGTGGAGCTGTGTCTGAAGGTGGAACTAGATCCACCGAGGTGTTTTGAACAGCTGAATGGTTGAAACGGGAAATTAAAGGATTTCTCAAACATCCATGAAATAATCAAACAACACTACAGGTGTGTTTTTGATGAGGAAATAACATTATAACCTGATGCAGAAAGTCGATTTTGCATAGTACTGCCCCTTTAACACAATGTATCCATTCTGAATCTCCTCTAATTGGTTCCCTGCAGATCTGCTGCTGCCTCTAGTGGTGTGGGGTGGTAACACAACTAACATATAACCATGTCACTGATAGCGGAGACCACAGTAATAGTGGTCTCCACATCACTTAACATAAAACAGGCTACAAACATATCCGACTTTCAGCTCAACTCTACTCAACTATTGTGAAAAAACATATTGCGCCTAATTAACATTTTCTCATAGCTGTCAAACGTGAGAGAAGGTTACAGAAAGATTTAAGACAGAAGGGCACAGGGAGAAAAGCAGCGAACAGCACGGTTCACACACAGAGCCGCGCTGACTCCATTAAAACTGATGGCACCCTCATAAAGCTGCTATTCCTGCTTATGTGCGTCGCCTCATCCAATACACACAAAAAAAGAGAAAACTGATTTTTGAACTTGACATATTCAGGCCAGAGCCGGTTTAGGCTTCAATACACATATTGGCTGTTGTGCGCATATTTTCTTTCAACGTTTGACTCGCTGGAATCAGGACCCAAGCTCCGCAGTTCCTGTTCAGCATTACTATGAGCGGACAGGGCTTCGTATTCTCAGGGGAGCAGACTTTACAGTAGCGGAAACCCTCCCGTAGCCATCGGTGTGTCCGTGTGACGGGTGAGACTTAAGAAGGCCGATTGTGCAGTCACTCGGGGTGGGGGGCGAAGAGAGAGGTGGCGCAACCCTGATCTCTAATGTTCTTCCATCTGCCGTCTCTAGTATCTGTCACAGCAAAGAGCGACTGTCAGAGCCTGACAACGAAGACTGCGGCACACAGCGCAGCACTTAACATTCTGACAGTAAGTCAATTGCGAAACAGGATTACTTTGGAAGTGAATTTACAGCAAGTCTATCAAGTAAACATTGTAGCCGAAGACACGAGGACAATATGACCGCGCGCATAAACACCGCGGGCGTCACCGCTAGTGAGCTGGAGAGGCTTCGGCGGTGCTGGTCCGGCTAGCATGAGGTCGAGGTCCGACTCGCCGTTACGGACAGAAGGACGAAAGGCACATTTAGCAAGCTGCTCTTGTGAGTAATCACACCCAAATGATTTCAAATCAGAGTCATTTATGAATCGATGAGAAAGGTTATAATAGTACACTACTGCTTTAAGTGGATGGTATCGCTTCTTTGGGCTTGATTCTCTGATATGCTAAAAAAAAAACAAAAAAAACAAATGTGGACAACCTTCATTGCATGACACCACCGTGTTCCACACGGTAAAACATGGTGGTAGCAGGAAGGTGCTGTGGGAACCTTTCCTGATGCCAGGGGCAAGAGAAGTTGGTAAAAGTCGATGGAATGATGGATGAAGGTAAATACAAGGCAATAAAATAAAATAAAAAAAACACTTAAGACGTGGGTATTTGTTTGCCTTCCAGCAGGAAACCCAATCACAACCACAGCTGTAATTGGGTAAGTTATATCAAAGATTTTTTAACTAAATCTAATTGAGAATTTGTGGCAAGACTTGAAACAAGAGAAGAAGAAAAAGAGCTTGTGATATTATAGACAAGAAGGAACAAAATGATGCAGCTAAATTTAACTTTCTTCCTTACATAAATATTTCTAAAGTCATGCATGATGTTTCTCTCTGCTTCACATTTACATGCTGCTTGTGTTGATCGCACAATCCCAATGAAGTACAACGAAATGCATGGTATGGATATGACAAACTGCTCAAAGGTTAAAAGATTATGAATGCTGCTTCAAAGCCCCCGGGTAGCTGCGCAATTAATGAGGGATATCAAAACAGCAGCATCGTTTTAAGAGAAACAGCATGTTCATTACGGCGATAAATGGAAGACGGAAATGATTAAACAAATAGATAAAATAACAGATGGGTACAGAATGAAAACATTGGGAAGGGATGGAGTGGAGGAAAGGAACTGAGGCCTAATGGGACAAAGTGCAGCATCACCAGTAGGTCTTCACTGGATACGATCTTATATCACTCCCACAGCATGCTTCATTGGCCGTTCCGCGGGCCGACAGGCGGACCCGTTCCAACAGACATTATTCACAGCGGGGGCTGGCAGAACCGGCCAATGTCAAGGGAACCTTTCAGTTTTTATGCCTCAGGATATACAGCTTCGTCTGCGTGAGGCCGGAACCAAGGCTGACGAATGATGCCTGCTCATTAAAAATGCAAAAGGTCTTCAGTTAAAAACACGATGCTGTTTACAGTCGGCGCTGCGTTCCGACAAAGAGGCCGATGATTAGACGTTTGTCTGAAGTGGCGCTGACACTCTGGCGACCTCGCTACAGAGTCGACGGACTTCCTCGGTCCGCGTCGCTCACGTCCCAAAGCCAACAGGGAAGTTGGTCAGGAAACGAAAATCGAGTCCTGGGGAAGGGAGGTGAGGGGTGATCCTCAGTAGATCAGGAGAGACTGCGATGTCAGACGGGCACAGATGAACATTTATAGCGCTTTGAGGATGAGGCGGCGTAGGAGCCGGAGATTCACTGGTAGGTTGGTGCAAGGTTGAAGATGGAGTGACCCCGGTGCAAAGTAACACTTCTCCTGCTCTTTGCCCCCTTTGCAGCCCCTGCCGTGGTCAGGATTGATGAGCAGCAGTTGGTGCAGAGACACTGGGCTAGATTACAAGTGTACCACTTTGTCATGTGTGGAGTTGTTCTACAAAAAAAAAAAGAAGAAAAAAGGTAGAAAGAGCGAGCCCTGCTCCCTTTAATTGGTTGCAATACTTCCAGAGCAATCTTCTCTCTCTGCACGTCCCGCGTTCACCGAGTATTGTTCCAAAAGGAAGCAGAGGAGAAAGACTCGAGCGTTTCAGAGCAAATGGTGAGCAGGAGACAATGTCTTCAATGTGTCCATTTCTATTATATTTTATCAAGATATTTAACAAAAAACTGTTTTCTGTTTTGTTTTGATTATTTTTTGGTCATTTTTAAAGGGGCAGTATTATGTAAAATCAACTTTTATGAACTTTATATCATGTTATAATGTTATTTCTTCATCAAAAACACACCTGGAGTCTTGATTTGATTCCTTCATGCATATTTTAGAAACCATTTAATATCCAGTGGCAACCATTCAGCTGTGCAAAACGCCTGGGTGGACTTAGCTCCGCCTTCACTGACAAAGCTCCTTTTCACAGCTGCAGTTTTCAAGTTTCTGAGCTTCCACTTCACAGAGAAGACCTCTGCTGTGACTGATCGCTCCTTCAGACTAGCCAGCAGCAATTAGCAATCACATGCTGAAAATTATTAGTAAAGCTCTATTGACATATTTTTTAGGCAAACATACGTCAACCCAGCATAGTCACTGCCTTGCTATGAAATTCAGACTGATTCTCATCTCCCCTAGGAGTGCTTCGTCTGGGATTTCTCTCATTGAGCTGGATTTCTCCGGCTGAACCAATCAGTGACCAGAAGGAGAAGTTGTGAATGACAACGTCAATTTTCTGCACCGTTTCAGAATTGTAGTCTTTGGCAATAGTTTTGCGATTACCGCTTTTCACATTTAGGCTGGTTGTCGTTTATGACATTTATTTGGGCATTTGAAACATTTAGGAATGACAAAAACAAAAGGAAAACACTTTTTTCTCTCTTGTAGTCATTGAGAAAAAATGACTACATTTTTAAGTATTTGCTTATTTGATCATTTCTGGGTTTCAAATTGGACCAGAAACATATGAAGTATTGAGTAAACAGCAGTTGGATAGAGCTGTTACAATTGTTGCTAGAGATGGGGGAAAAAAAAAAAGAAAAAAGAAAGCTTCCAACTCTTGGAATGACTTCAAAGATCGAACCAATTCTCAAGAAACGAGGATGAACGGGACGGAGAGATTAGAGGAGAGGTGCTGGCTCAGATTTTAATAATTCCTCCCTCAGAGTAGCAGGTGCAGTTCAGACACAGGTGCTCAGTTTTATTAGATCTCGGCGTCGTTTCCTAGCAACCCGGCTGTGGGAATAGGCAGCTGCCCCGCCCATGCCCCGGGGGCCGCTGGGATTGAGATTCTGATTAAGGCTTTAGGCCGGTTGTAGAGGGGATTGCAAATCATCAGCACAGCTCTTAAGAGTTGTGGGAACCTGGCAGTACCCAGAGCCTCGAGGGTCGAGAAAACGACTCCAGCAACGGATCGCGAGAAGCCCTGATGACTCAGCAGGCCGCATCCTTATCGCCCCGCAGCCCGACAATCAGGCTCTCTGAGGACGAGTCGGAAACTCGTATTCCTTAATATGTTTGCTGGGATTCTGGTTGGACTTGAAAGAATTGCAGAAACGTGTTTATTGTTAAACTTTTGAACACATTGGCTTTTAGAGAAAAAAACGAAACTACTGTATTCCAATGTCTGTGTGTGAAGTTATGCATGTAGTCTCCAGTGACTCAGTGACTTTATTTATGCCAATAGGTAGATCTGGTTACAGTGAGGGGAGTCGGCTTTCTTGCCAGACAAAAAATATAAATATAACTTTATTGAAAATGGCCTGGTGCTCAATTACAAACTATAAAAGCAGAAAAAAAAGAGACTCAGATACAATGTCCTCATTAGGACATGATAAATTGAATTTTGGACGTTTTTGGCAGCCAGAGCAAAACAGGGAAAAAAACCCTAAATGGTTTTATGCTCAGTTTTGAGATTATTATTATTATTATTATTCCTAACATGACTCTTTAATCAAAGAGAAAATCTCCTAATAAAAATAATTGACTCCTACACCTTACTCAGTATGTATATATATTAGGATATACAGTATATACAGTATATACATATAGGGACCCACAATATTGACTTTTTGGTCGATATTCAATATGTCAATTTACTGAAACTCGTTTGGCCGATAACTGATACCAATGCCGATATTTTTCCCTACACCTACTTACTGAAACCATACGGCTTTCTCTTCTGTGGGATTAAAATACTGCAATTTTATCCTGCTACCAAATGCCAAATGGTAAAAAGGAGGCTGAAAATGATACCGATACCATGCCGATATCATGCCGATAATATCATGTATTCCTTGTATACATGATGTACAAGTGGGCAGATGTATATTAAGGAATTTAGAGAGAAAAAGTCAGAAGACAGCAATATCTATCTTTGTTTTGATTTGAAATGAACAAAGAAAAAAAGAGAGTCATGTTTTCTAGAAGCAGAAGTGCCACATCTGGAAACGGAGAGTGAATTTCTACGGCAAAACTTATGTCAGAGTCGGTGCCGATGAAAGGCTGGCATGATAAGGAGGTGAGATAGAGACGGAGCTAAAAAGGGAGGTGGATAATGCGGTGACCCACTTTGCGGGGCGCCCTGCTGAGATGCTAACCATTGCAGCAATAAATAACACACAGCGGGCCAGCAGAGCTTAACAGCTGCTTGGTGGCAGTTTATGCCCCCTCATCCCCTGGCCTGCAGCTCGTAGCCATAACCTCATATTTTGATCCATCACAGCCACTTCCTATCTGCTGCCTGACCAAAAGCTTGACTCATTAGCATCCGACTGGCTGAGTAGAGATTTGCTTAAAAAGAAAAAAATCTAAAGATCTGCTCGGGTGTGTTAGCGTGGACGCTTAGATGAAGAAAACAAACATATTTGTTTACATTTACCAACAAATATGAATCATTGGCTGTTGTTCAGGCGGAAAGCAAGACAAGCTAGAAAAAAGGACAAATAAAAGTTCACTTAGTGTGCTTACAGAAATATAGCCATCAGTTATTCAGAAATTCTTTCTTTTTTTTTTTTTTTGGCAAAGGCTGGAATTTGGTGAGTATGCCAAATAAATTTTAACTCACAAGAACGCTTTAAAGAAGAGATAAATTTCACCATGTTTTGATCGGAGTCTTGTCCCTGTTGAACTGACAGACATGACAGATCAACACCTGCCTGCTGTGGCAGGTTTTTGCATTTATACTCTGGAACAAACTTCCAGAAAACTGCAAAATAAAAAAAATGCTGAAAACACTGAGTTCCTGTATAAAGCTGCTTTTGATTAATAACGACTGGAACATTAATCAATACATACGAGGCTGATTATTTTTGATGATTTCGATGACGGCGTTTGACAAAATGTAAAGCTCATTGCTTGTTTCGTTATTAGTTACTACATTATTTTTTATGGAAGTTTGTCACTGAAGTGGCCTATAGAAACACTTTATTTCTATAGCACAAATTTACTTTTAAAAAAATCCATTTATTACAAGACATTTTATTGAATTTGTGCAATAAAATGAGATTTTTTCTAATAATTCTGTTATGTTTTTTTGGGGGGGGACCTCATGAATGAAAACTCAATTTTTCAAAGAATCTGTATTCAGTGTAGCATTGCTACTGTAGAATAATTCAACCCAAGTTTGACCAGCCCATGCTCTCGCCGGCCACTCGATTGGGTACAGCCTTCCAGATGCTTGTTAACAGAAGTAGCGACTCAGCCAAGCAGCAACTTAATGCATTTAGGCTTGTAGACATGGTTCAGATTACTTGCTGGAGTTCAAACCAAGCTTCAGAACGGGGAAGAAAAGGAAACTTAAGTGACATGGCTGTTGGTGCCTGACCTGCTGCTCCGAGTATTTCAGAAACTGCTTATCTATGCTTATCCCCCAAGGGATGCAGAATACTGTCTGGAAACGAAAATGTCAAATCTTAAAAACGGGTGGACGACAGTCAGCACCCGTTCCGCTGACAGGAACGGGTGCTGACTGTCAGCTACAGGACAGTTCACACAAGGTCACCCAAAGTGGACAAGCAGAGTTTGGGAAAATGTTTTGTAATCCAGTGAGTTTCCATCTGCAAAATTTAGATGAAATAGGCATGGATCCATCGGCCATCGCATCCATGGTTACAGCGAATCAGCAGCTTGGCCCTATTGCTGACAACCAATGTTTCTGCTACACAGTCTAACAGAATATTGTTGCCTCGCAATGTACATCCATCTACAGTCAGTATGCACATCTTTTGCTGTCTAATTTCATGTGACGAAGTTCATCTTAAGCTAGTTTGTCGTCAAAACTAGGGTTGGACATTATGGGTGTTTTCAAAACGTTCCAGTCCGTAAGATTTGGTTCCACTGGGGACCAAAAATTCTACATTTGTTACATTTTCAGTGGTTGCGGTTCGCTTTCACACTGCACTGTTCCCCCGACTCGCCCGTGGTGGCACTGCTCAAAAAGCTACTGAAGAAACAACACTAAAACCTCAGAAGACACGAACGCAACCTCTAATTGTAACTTATAAAACAATGAGATCGTATCACGCTAAAAACGTATAAGGTTTCTGAAAACTTTTTTCTTGTGTGCAGAATATGCTCGTATAATATCCGTTCATGATATTAATCTAGCCGGTGAACTGCTGCAGTCCAAGTTCACCTCAAAACACACTTTACCAAGCGAAACACACTCTGACTTTGTCAGAATAGCTGGAGATCCCGGCTCACCGCCCAGTTTGTCATCAAACACAAAGACAGGCGCAGTGTACTTCAGAGACCTGCTCGATGCTAACGCTGGAGGGACCCATGTTTGTGCTTCTGTGTTTGTCGGCGTGTGTGTGTGTGCGTGTAGGCGGTAGGTGGGGAGGTGAAGCCACTCGTCCTTGTAAGGGGTTTTACCCTGAGTACTGGTAATCAATCAATAGGTGATATTGTGTGAAGAGGTCACAGTGACATGGGACTTTTTTTTTAGCCCTTCCTTTTCTGTCTTATTTCCAAATGAAAGCTGCCTCTCTTTTTTGTTGTTGCTGTTGGTTTTCAAATTTATGCACACTCATAGGTGTAGTCCTGTACGAGATCATTTCATGCCAAACTCAGCATGGCATTAAAAACCCGCGCAGCTTCACAGAGACCCTCAATGAATTAAGCCAACCATGTCATTTTTCCTGATGCTATGGAAAAAGGCGTGAAGGCAGTCAGTCAGGAACAATTGAAGACATTAGGTTCTTTATTACGCCTGTCTGGAGAACGGAGTGGAAAGGAATGGAAGACGGCATGATGGAGGAATATTACCGCTACGCATCATCCCGCATCGTGTGCTCATACTTCACTAATCCTGAGATGAAAACAGTCCAGAGTGCTGGGGAAAGGTAATCACACACCTCCAACTTCGAAAGATTCTGTTGGAATTTTGTGTTCGCACCTTTTCAGCAGGCGAGCCACCTCTGAAATTACCAAGTCAAAATGACCTACCTACTTCTAAAATGCAAAACATGCATTTATTTCTTATTTATTTATTTTTTTTTAAAAAAACAATAATTGAGAGTTCTTTATGGGTTTCACTCTGTATGATAGTGGTAAGTTTTAGGTTTTTTTATGAGAAAAACCGAGGGCTAACAACTTAAGGTAACTCGCTACCTTGCTAGTTTTGCTGAATTTAGCACAATTGAGCACAGGTGCAGTGAACCCAAGTGCCATGTGATGTTTGTAGCCCTCACTTGTCAGAAATAAGGAGGGTGGGTTCTTTATTTCAGTACACTCTCTTACTATTTAATCTGAATCTTTCTCTACTGCTTTTGGATCAATCAGCATTGGACACTAATAAAGTAAATTACACTACACGCCATGTAAAGTAGACCATATAAACCCTCCTTTAATTAGGCAAAAATAATAATAAAATAAGGAAATGGCAGGTTATGGGGCTTCAGGCAAAACAAGAAAAACAGAGCATTATTCAAACCATACAATGAATCTGCATATACAGTGTAAAACACCGGTTATATAACCCACTATTGTGAAAACTAAACCTAATGCCGGCAGAAAATATTCCCTACGTTGCAGGCTTGTGCAGATGCTCATGAATGTAGGAGTCCCACTGACTGAACCGTCCAGAGCCTCTTCACTCAAAGAGCAAAATATTGAAGTACAACTCAGTACCTTGTGTAGTCGTGATTTTCCACATATGAATCCAAGCAAAACTTCGTCCTGTGTCCAGAAGGACCTCTAAACGATCTGAAGAAACAGCAGCTCAGGAATGATGCAGTTGTGTGGTTTCCATGTGCTCTCCACGTGCTCCACATCTACGGGCCCTCAGTTCCCACGTTGCCAGAGGTACTCTGAGTGACGCGGGCGCTCAGAGTGACTATCTGGAGTCCGGGTCCTCGTTTTCCCACGTTGCCAGAGGTACTCTGAGTGACGCGGGCGCTCAGAGTGACTATCTGGAGTCCCTCTCTCGTTATCCAGTCCGGTAACGATCTTCTGTAGCCCTTTGAGTTCCACTCTAGCAGCGAAACAGCAGCTTACAGAAGTCCATGTTAGCGAACAGCTAGGTTAGCTTCGCTCTAACTCACGAGTAAATACAGCGACAAAGAAAACAAACACACAGTCCAACAGTTTCTCGCTGAAACTCCACTGTGTCCTGCTAACTAAATAAACTGTATATTATCACTTCTCTTTACGACAAGTCTTCAGTTTACTCACTTCTAGTGATGGGCTATCTGAATCCAGGATTCGAGGCTTGTACCGAGTAATAAGGGGGCGTGTCCGATGAAGCCTCGCTTCGA